>WMHX01000231.1:0-17402 GCA_013420875.1 Thelonectria rubi | reverse complement strand
GTTGTGTTGTTTTCTTCCTAGGACCTGATTTTCCCCCTTCAAAATATATATAATTCTTTAGATTATAATTAAAAAAATAATCCTTTTTTTAAATTATAATTAAGAAAATAATGTTTTTTTTAGATTATAATTAAGGGAGTAATCTTTTAATAATTAATTAAATTTTTTATAGAGGCCTTATTATATAAGGTATTAATCTATTATAGGCTATAATATAATATTTCCCCTTTATTAATTTTATCCTTAAGGCTATATTTATAACCTTATAGTCCTAATAATAATTAATTAATTTCTTCTTTTTATTATTCTTTTCTTATAATTATATTAATAGGATATTAGATTATATATTTAAAATAAAATCTAAAAAGGCTTTTAAATATAATTTCCTAATTTATTTTTTTAAATTAAATTCTTACCTTATTAATATATTTTATATGTATTATTTTAAATATAAATTATAATTAAAATATATAATAAATAATTTAAATTAAATTAGCTATTATAAAGAATATATATTTTATAAATATATTTATAATAATATTTTAATAATTTTATTTTATATATTTCCCTTCTTCTTTTTTTATTTATTAAGCTAATATTTTCTTTTTTATAGTAAATAAATTTATAAAATAATAAAAAAAAAAAAGAAAAATTAAAATTAAAGAAATATATTTTTATTTTTTATTTTTAATTTATTAAATTTTAATTATTATTAATAATAATTATAAATTAATTAATTTAAATTTATAAAATTAAAAAGAAAATAAAGAAAAGGGGATTTAAATTATTTAAATATAATATATAAAAATTAAATAAAGAGGATAATATCCTTTCTTTCTTAAAGGCTTATAAAAGCTAAATTATAAAAGATTTATAATTCCTAAATATATTTAATAAAATTAATTAATCTTTTTTTAACTTAAAGGAGAATTTTAATAATATAAATATTTTATTTATTCTTAATATTATTAATAGAATTTCTTTAGGAGGTATTATATATAAATAAGGTATTTTAATAATTTTTATATATTTTTATTATTTTTATAGTTTTTTTATTTAATTAGGTATTTAATAAAGCTATTTTCTTTATATTAATTTTATATAAAAGAAAGATTAATATATAGCTCTTTATATAAATTCTTAAATTAATTTAATATAAATATAATTATTAATTTAATAAATTTATTTTATAAATCTTTATAATTATTAAAAACAAATCTAAAATTTATATAATTAAATATAATTTTTATATTTTTATTAATTACAATATAATAAACTAATTATATAATAAATAGCATTTTAATTTAATTATTTTAAAAATAATTAATATAATAATAAAAGTAAGTTTTAATAATTTAATTTATTTATTTTATTTATTAATTTAAGGTCTTTATATAATATTTAATTTATAATTTAATTTAACTCTTATTATAAAATATTATTAGAATTTTAAGAAAAAGGGTAATTCTTTATTTAAAATTATTTTAAATAATAAGTTATATATATTAATAATATTTTATAAAAAAATATAAAAAGATTCTTATATATTAATTACTTTTTAATATAAAATAAAATAGGAAAATTTAAAAAATTTATTAATAATAATTAAAATATTATTATAAATTATATTTATTATAAAATCTAATAATAAAAACAGTTTTATAATAGAATTTATAATAATTAAATTTTATAATTATTTTAAGATTAATTAAAGCTAAAATATTTATATAGCTTATAATATTATATTTTAGTTTTTTTATAAATAAAATATTATGGCTTATAATAAACTAACACCTTATATAATAAGGCCCCTATAAAAACTTAACTAATTATTAAAAGATTACTCTCTTAATTATAATCTAAAAAAAGATTACTCTTTTAATTATAATCTAAAAAAAGGATTATTCTTTTAATTAAAATTTAAGGAATTATATATATATATTTATTTCTAATAAATGAAAGAAAGCCCTTAAATTATTTTAATTTTTAATATAATTATTTTATATTAATTACCTAAAAGTCTTATAATTATTTACCCTTATTTACTTTTAATACTTTTCATAATTAATTATTAAGTAATATAATATTTATTTATTCTTTTATTATTTAATTTTAATATTTTAATCTCTTTATTAATAAAACCTAAAATAATCTTTTTTTTAGGTTTTTATATTAGGAATTAAATTAAATTATTATATATTAAAAGCTCTTATTTAGAAGATTATTATATTAACCCTAAATAATATTATATTATTATAAATATATTTAGAATTTAATTTATTAATATTTTAAGCTTTATATTAAATAATATACTTTTTATATATAATATTCCCCTAATTAATATAGAGGTTATTATTAAAATCTAATAATTGCAAGTAATAGTTTAGGAATTATATACTTAACTATAAGCTTAAAACTCTATTTAAGCTTATAAAGGAGGATATAATCCTAATAAAGTAATTAAACCCCCTTATTACGGCCCGTATTAGGACTAACACATATTACGTGCCCCTACCCACATTATGCACTAATTACGAAAGGTTTATCTTAGTTCACTTTATGAACCTAAATAAACTAGGGAAAGGGTTCACTCTAGATTACTTAATAACCCCTAATAAACCCTAATACTATAAATACTATTTAAAATATTTATTACTAATAAATAGGAGGAAGCCCTTAAGCTACTTTAGCTTTTAATATAACCGCTTTATATTAACTACCTAAAAGATTTATAATTATTTGCCTTAATTATTTTTAGCACTTTTAATAATTAATTATTAAATAATATAATATTTATTTACTCTCTTATTGCTTAATTGCCTTTAATGCCCTAATCTCTCTACTAATAAAACCTAAAATAACCCTTTTTAGGTTTCTATATTAGAAATTAAATTAGATTATTATATATTAAAAGCTCTTATTTAGAAGGTTATTATATTAACCCTAAGTAATATTATATTATTATAAGTATATTTAGAACCTAATCTATTAATACCCTAAATTCTATATTAAATAATATACTTCCTATATATAATATCCCCCTAATTAATATAAAGATTATTATTAAAATCTAATAATTGCAAGTAATAATCTAAGAGTTATATACTTAGCTATAGGCTTAAAACCCTATTTAAGCTTATAAAATAGAATATAACCCTAATAAAGTAATTAAACCCCCTTAATTAGAACTATTTAATAGAAACTCTAAAGATATAGTACCTTTTATTATATATTTTAAGATATATTTCTAATAGTTCCTATATAAGCTTATTTTAGCTAAAGGAAGAGTTATATATGCCTATAATTACATAAAAGGTACTATAGCTATATAATTCGAACCTATTATAAGGGATTACCTTAAATATAATAATAAGGTTATATAGGACTAAAAGACTATTAATATCTTTTCAGAATAGAATAACTTTAAAATTGCACTTAAGGATATATTTAGAATAATTAATAAGGAATAATGCGTAATTACTAATATCTATAAGATTAAGTAAATTAGAACTACTACTATTTATATTATTGCCTTTTATTAAATTATAATTAAATTTAAATAGGATAATAATATATTTATTAAGATCTTTTATAAAGGATTAAAGGAAGAAATTAAGAATAAGATCTTTAAAGCTAAACAATCTAATATCCTTATTAAATATATTATTATAGCTATTAAAATTAATAAATAATAGTATAAATATAAGAAAGAGAAATCCTAAAAATACTAAATTAAATATAATACCCCTTATAACCCTTATTACCTAAATTAATATTAAGGAGGTAAGGGAAAGAACTAAGAATAATAAAATAGCAATACTTCTATAAGGATATATATAGGTCTAATAGAAATTAGAGTAACTTAATGAGATTTCTTATAGGTTATTTATTAGAATTGCAATAAGAAAGGGCATACTAAATATAAATATTAGGACCTTAATAAAACTAATAGAAAGTTTAAACCTATACCTATTAAATAAGCCCTTAGAGCTACTATATACAGATAGGAAGGACTATAACTAGTAGTTAAACTAACTATTAAAAATGAAATTAAATATAAATTACTTTATTAAATAACTTATTATAATAATACCTACTTTATATATAAAAATAGTAAGAATAATAGCTATTACCCTAATAAGCCTTAAGGTAATAATAAATATATAATTATAATAATATAATAAGAATATAATAAAATAGGAACCCCTAAAGGATTAATCTAGCTAAATAGCTAAGCACTCTATAAAGACTATAATGAAGCTTAATTAAATAATTACTCTACATTTTAATAAATCTATACCTAATAAACTATCTAAAAGGATACTATTAAATACCTTACTTAAAGACCTATCCCTAAAGGACTTTCTATAACCCTAAAATTAGATAATAAGATATTTACTATAATTATATAACTTAATAATAAATAGGAATTTAATTCTATTTTAAATAATAAAGCATTTAATAATATTTAATAAGAAATTAGATAATAGCGGAATAATATTATAAATGCTTACTAATAAGAATGCATTATTATGCAAGAAGTAATAAACCTTAGCCCTGCAAATAAAGAACTAGCTAACCTAATTAAAAAATAGTAAGTAATATTTAGAGCTAATAATAAGGCATTATTCTTAATAATTAGAGATTATAATTAAACTATAATATTACGACTAAATATTTAATATTAATATATCTTTCTAGAGGAAATTAAAGATACTTAAGAAAATAATATTATAAATAATAAAGTGCTTTTAGACTTTAATTTATGCAATAATAATACCTTTTAGAACCTAATCTATTAGGCAATATAGAAAGGATAGGACTTTAATATAAAAGACTTTTATATATATAGAATTATATAAAAGGAAATATACTATAAGGAAGCGCCTATATTATACTTAAATAATATACCTATTTTTTTAATAATATATCTAAATTACTATATTATTTTATAAGTCTTATACTTTAATTATAATTGCATAATATACCTTATTAGTAAAACTATAAATAATTACTATTTAAAATGCTTAAAAAGCTATACTTTAAAATAATAGTATTATATTAATAACCTAATAACCTAATAAAGCATTTAAAGACTATAATACCTAAAGGTTAATATCCTTATAGAATATAATAAGCTATTCCCCTAGAAATATATAAATAATATAAATAATATATTTAATTATAAATTCCTAGAGTATAAATAATATAAATAAAAAAAGATTGCTAATTAGTATTAATAGAGCATATAATAACCTATATAATTATAAATAGTCTGCCCCTTATAAATAGCAGAAGCTGCAAAGATTATAGAATAGCTATAATAAGCTAATAAATTAATAAAAAATAATAAATACTGCCTATAAAAGAGCTATAAGACTAGTAAGAGCTAGAGGAAATTATAGAACCTTTATAAAGAGCTTTAGGTGCAATATAAAGCCTAAATATATTAAGATAATAGATAATACTATAAGTACGAATTAAGGGTAAATAATTTACTATTTAAGTAAATAGTAAAGCTAAAATAAATATTATTAACCCTTAAGTTATTAATTATCTCTAGCTATTATAAAAGGATAAGGATAAATTATATTTAATTTATAATATTAAAGGAAATTAATTTTAATATAAAAATAGATTAATTACCTATAAGATTAATTACCTTAAGGTATTTATTAAAAGATAAAATTAAGGTATCTATTTTAATATTATACCTCTCTATATATATAACCTAATTCTAGATTATTTATAGCTATACTATTATAACCCCCTTATTAACTAGCATACTAGCTAGGTATAAGCCTTTTAAGGTAATATAACTAGCAATATTAACTATAATTCACTATATAATATAAAATCTTAACCTTCTACTAAAAAGGATAGAGAAGACTAAGAGAGCTAATATAAAGATATTCCCTAATTTATAGAGGAATTAATACCTCTAAAGGGAACTAGATATTAATATAAAAAGGGCTAAATATAATAAATATAATAGATAATTGCAATCCTTAAATAATAATTTATATATATAAATAATAACCTTAAATAGAAAGCACCTAATAATAATAATAGACTATAAAATATATTAATATAATATTAAGTCTATAAATAACTATTTACTAAAGAGATAAAAATAGATCTACTATTATATATAAATTAGGACTATAAGATATAGCTTAAGGATAGAATTATAATTAAATTCTATAAGATTTATAATTTTAATAAAGCATAATTATATAAGCTTAAGACTTACCTTAAAAATATATTAAGGAAAGGATATATTAAGATATTAAAATTATTTGCAGGCTATTTAATTATATTTATTCTTAAAAAGAATAGTAAATTCTAGCTTATTATAAACTATTATATATTTAATAATGTAATAATTAAAGATTAAATGCTATTACCTTTAATTAGTAAATTAAAGGACTAACTCTATAGGATAAAGTACTTTATTGCGCTTAATCTAAAAGGAGCTTATAATTTAATCTATATTAAGAAAGGATATAAATAGATAATTGCCTTTAGAATAAAATATAGATTTTTTAAATATCTTATTATACCCTTTAGATTTATTAATATACTAATTA
The DNA here is from genome assembly GCA_013420875.1 of Thelonectria rubi. Taxonomy (NCBI): domain Eukaryota; kingdom Fungi; phylum Ascomycota; class Sordariomycetes; order Hypocreales; family Nectriaceae; genus Thelonectria; species Thelonectria rubi. The sequence goes on along the minus strand of WMHX01000231.1, from coordinate 10,812 downwards.
TATTTTAGTAAATAATTAATAATATACTATATAAGCACCTTAATATATTTATAGTATATTACTTTAATAATATTTTTATTTTCTTTAAGATAGAATAAGAATATATAGAATATATTTATATAATATTATAAGCCCTTTAAAATGCAAATTTACTAATTAAACCTAAGAAAAGTTATTTTTATGCCTTAAAAGTAGAATTTTTAGGATATATTATTTTTTATAATAAGATTAAAATAGACCTAAAGAAGATTTAAGCAATTAAGGACTAGCTAATATTAACTATTATTAAAGAAATATAAATATTTCTTAGATTTATTAATTATTATTAATAATTTCTTAAGAATTTTAATAAGATTATTATATTACTTTTAGAATTTATATATAAAAACTAAAAGTTTCTTTAGCTATTTAATATCTAGAAAGCCTTTAAATATATTAAGGACCTTATCCTTAGCGAATTAGTATTTAAAATATTTAACTTTAAATAATTAATTAAATTTAAAATAAATATTTTAGATTTTACTCTTAATGCTTAAATTAGATAATATAATAATAAAGAACTTTTATATCTTATTGCATTTTATTCTTATAAAATGCATAAAGTAAAACTTAATTATTTAATCTATAATAAAGAGTTCCTAATTATTATTAATACTTTTAAGGAGTTTTAATACTACTTTTTAAGAAGCTATTATTAGGTTATAGTTTATATAGATTATAAGAATATTTTATATTTTATTATAATCTAAAAATTAAGTAAATAATAATTTAAATATATTAAATACCTTTTTAAATTTAATTATATTATTAAGTATAAAAAAAGCTCTAAAAATAAATAAATTAATACTATTAATTAAAGGATTAATTTTAATATTAGAAAGGTAAAGATTAAAAAATAATTCTTATATCTTACTCCTAAAGAATACCTTAAATAGAAGTATATTACTATTACCTAGAAATTGCTATTAAAACCCTAATATCTTAAATTTATTAAATAATACTATTAAGGATAGATTAGAATAGACTATATAATTAATAATCTAACTTTAGGAAAGAATAGATATTCTATAATAGGCCCTTAAATCTATATACCTCTAATAATATAATAATAAATTGCAATTAATATTTATAATTCCCTATTATATAATAGAAATTAATAAATAATAATATAAAAAATATAATAAAATTATAATTTTTATAAAATTAATAAGATTATTTAAAATATTATTAATTAATGCCTTAAATACTTAAAGTAGTACCTTATAATTATATAGAATATAATAATTTTTATAATAAAATAGGGAAATCTACTATTATAATAAATCCTAAAGTATAATTAGAAGTAATCTAAATTTAAGGATATTAATAAATAATATATATTAAAGGAGCTATATAAATAGTTTATATATAAAATCTATAAATACCCACTTTATAAATACTAAGAAATTAATAAAACCCTTAAATAAATTAAAATAATATTTACTTTTCCTAAAATTAAGCAAATAATTAGGAAGATTCTTAAATAATGCCTTATTTATAAAAAAGTTAAGGCATAATATTATAAACTATATAAATATCTCTAACCCTAATTAGTCTCGGAATGACTATAAGACTTAATTATTATAGACTTTATTATAAAACTACCCTTATTATTAGACCCTATAATAAATATAGCCTATAATAGCATTTTAGTTATTATTAATAAATTTATTAAATTTTCCTATTTTATTTTATATTAAGAAGTAATTAATATAGAAGAATTTTCTTATATCTTCCTATAAAATATTATTAATATATATAGCCTATTATTTAAGATTATCTTAAATAAAGGATTACCCTTTTTTTTAAAATTCTAATAATACCTTATAATAAGGATTAGACTAAACTATAAACTAAGTACTATATAGAGACCTTAGGTTAATAGATAGATAAAGTGAATAAACTAGATTATTAAAACTTATTTTTATTATTATATTAATTATCTTTAGGATAATTAAGTTAAAAAGCTATTTATTATATAATTAGCTTATAATATTATAATTAATAAAAATATAAAAGTTATACCTAATTATATAAACTTTAGATTTACCCTTAATACCTATAAAGAATTATAGAATAAACTTATTGCATTAATAGCTATATTTATATTAGACTAGCTTAAAAATTTATATAAAGAATTATATATTAAACTTTCTTTTATATAAAATTAATATAAATAATATTATAATTAGAAAAGGTTAAAAGGATTAACCTTCTTAAAGGGAGATATAATATTCCTTGCAATAAAGAATATTAGTATAAAGTAACTTAATAAAAAGCTTAATTTTAAGTATATTAGCCCTTATAAAATCCTTAAAAAAATCTTAAAAAATAATTATAAATTAGACCTACCCCTAAAAATTAGGATCTATTTAATCTTTTATATTTCCTTATTTAAATTAATAAAAGATATTATTATAGCTAAAATTAGTAAAGACTAGAATATAGAAGTAGAAGCCCTTAAGGAATATAAAGTAAAAAAGATCCTTAATATAAGAAAAGAAAATAGCTCTATTAAATACTTAATTAAATAAAAAGGCTATAAAAATAATAAAAATATATAAAAGCTATTAGAATACCTTACTTATATATAGTGCCTTCTAAAGAACTTCTATTAATAGTAATAGAATTAAAAATAGAAATATTAAAACCCTTTAAGGAACTCTAATTAATAATACCTATAGCGCTTAGGGACTATATAGCCCTAATAAACTATTGCTTATCTAGTAGAGCCCCCTCTTAAGAATAAATACTATCCTCTTTATTTAATTTAATTATCCCCTAAATAAATAAATTACTACTATAAGATTTTAATAATTTATATTATTTATATAAATAATTTAATTTAAATAAAACCTCTTATAATTCTACCTTAATTCTCTTAATATTAGATTCTACCTTTTTCTATTAAGTAATATTTTGCGAAATTATAAAATTAAGAAGAAAAAGAATAGGAATAAAAGGAAAGGAGCTTATAAAAAGTAGTAATATTATTATTATTATAAGAATAACTGCATTTAATATATGCCTAATAGTAAGATAACTTTTTATTACAGCCTATAATAGACTAACACCTTATATAATAAAGCCCCTACTAAAACTTAACTAATTATTAAAGGATTACTCTCTTAATTATGATTTAAGGAAAGGATTACTCTCTTAATTATAATTTAAGGAAAGGATTATTCTCTTAATTATAATCTAAGGAAAGGATTACTCTCTTAATTATAATTTAAAGAATTATATATATATATTTATTTTTAATAAATAAGAGGAAGCCCTTATATTACTTTAGCTTTTAATATAATTACTTTATTTTAATTACTTTTAATACTTTTAAGTAATTAATATATTAAATAATATAATATTTAACTATCTCTTTTTATATTATTTAATATAATGCCTTAGCCTCTCTATTAATAATACTATAAAATAATCTTTAATCCTTTATGCTAAATATTAGGAATTAATCTGGATTATTATATATTAAAAGCTCTTATTTAGAAGGTTATTGCATTAACCCTAAATAATATTATACTATTATAAGTATATCTAGAACCTAACCTATTAATACCTTAAGCTCTATATTAAATAATGCACCTCTTATATATAATATTCCCCTAATTAATATAAAGATTATTACTAAAATCTAATAATTGCAAATAATAGTCTAAGAGCTATATACTTAGCTATAGGCTTAAAACCCTATTTAAGCTTATAAAATAGAATATAACCCTAGTAAAGTAATTAAACCTTCTTAATTAGAACTATTTAATAAAAGCTCTAAAGATATAATACCTTTTATTATTTATCTTAAGATATACTTTTAATAGTTCTTATATAAGCTTATTTTAACTAAAGGAAGGGTTATATATACTTATAGTTATATAAAAGGCATTATAGCTATATAATTTAAACCTATTATAAGGGACTACCTTAAATATAATAATAAGATTATATAGAATTAAGAGATTATTAATATTTTTTTAGAATAAAATAATTTTAAAATTGCACTTAAAAATATATTTAGAATAATTAATAAGGAATAATGCATAACTATTAATATCTATAAGATTAAGTAAATTAGATTTATTGCTATTTATATTATTATATTTTATTAAATTGTAGCTAAATTTAAATAAGATAATAATATACTTATTAAGATCTTTTATAAAGGACTAAAGGAAGAAGTTAAAAATAAGATCTTTAAAGCTAAATAACCTAATACCCTTACTAAATATATTACTATAACTATTAAGATTAATAAATAATAATATAAATATAAAAAAGAGAAATCCTAAGAATGCTAAATTAAATATAATACCCCTTATAACCCCTATTACTTAAATTAATATTAGGGAGGTAAGGGAAAGAACTAAGAATAATAAAATAGTAATACTTCTATAGGGATATATATAGATCTAATAGAAATTAGAGCAACTTAATAAGATTTCTTATAGGTTATTTATTAGGACTGCAATAAAAAAGGGCATATTAAGTATAAATGCTAAGACCTTAATAAAACTAATAGAAAATTTAAATTTATACCCACTAAATAAGCCCTTAGAGCTATTATATATAAATAGGAAGGACCTTAATTAGCAATTAAACTAGCTATTAAGAATAAAGTTAAATATAAATTACTTTATTAAATGATTTACTATAATAATGCCTGCCTTATATATAAAGATAGTAAGGATAATAGCTATTATCCTAATAAGCCTTAAGGCAATAATAAGCATATAGTTATAATAGTGCAATAAGGATATAATAAAATAGGAACCCCTAAAGGATTAATCTAGCTAAATAGCTAAGCACTCTATAAAGATTATAGTAAAGCTTAATTAAATAATTATTCTATATTTTAATAGATTTATACCTAATAAACTATCTAAAAGGATACTGCTAAATACCTTATTTAAAGACCTATCCCTAAAGGATTCTCTATAACCCTAAAACTAAATAATAAAATATTTACTATAATTATATAACTTAATAATAAATAGGAGTTTAATTCTATTTTAAGTAATAAAGTGCCTAATAATATTTAATAAAAAACCTAATAATAGCGGAATAATACTATAAATGCCTATTAATAAGAATATACTACTATATAGGGAATAATAAACCTTAGCCCTATAAATAAAGAATTAATTAATTTAATTAAAAACTAATAAGTAATATTTAAAGCTAATAATAGGGCACTATTTTTAATAATTAGAGATTATAATTAAGCTATAATATTAAGACTAAATATTTAGTATTAGTATATCTTTCTAGAGGAAATTAGAAATATTTAGGAAAATAATATTATAAATAATAAAATGCTTTTAGACTTTAATTTATGCAATAATAATACCTCTTAAAACCTAATCTACTAGGCAATATAGAAAGAATAGGACCTTAATGCAAAAGACTTCTATATATATAGAATTATATAAGAAGAAGTATATTATAAGGAAGTGCCTGCACTATACCTAGATAATGCGCCTATCCTTTTAATAATATATTTAAATTATTATACTATTTTATAGATCTTATACTTTAATTATAATTATATAATATACTTTATTAATAAGATTATAAATAATTACTATTTAGAATATTTAGGAAGTTATATTTTAAAATAATAATACTATACTAATAACTTAATGACCTAATAAAGTGTCTAAAGATTATAATACCTAAAGGTTAATATTTTTATAGAATATAATAAGCTATTCCCCTAGAAATATATAGATAGTATAAATAATATACTTAATTATAAATTCCTAGAATATAAATAATATAAATAAGAGAAGATTGCTAATTAGCACTAATAAAATATATAATAACCTATATAATTATAAATAGTCTGCCCTTTATAAATAGCAGAAGCCGCAAAGATTGCAGAATAGCTATAATAAGCTAGCAAATTAATAAAAAACGATAAATACTGCCTATAAAAGAGCTATAAGACTAATAAGAGCTAGAGGAAGTTATAGAACCTCTATAAAGAGCTTTAGGTATAATATAGAGCCTAAGTATACTAAGATAATAGATAATACTATAAGTATAAATTAAGAGCGAATAGTTTACTGCTTAAGTAAATAGTAGAGCTAAAATAAATATTATTAACCCTTAAGTTATTAATTATCTCTAGCTATTATAGAAGGATAAAAATAAACTATATTTAATTTATAATATTAAAGGAAAGTAATTCTAATATAAAAATAGATTAATTACCTATAAGATTAATTATCTTAAGGTATTTATTAAAGGATAGAATTAAGGTATATATTTTAATATTATATCTCTCTATATATATAACCTAATTCTAAGTTATTTATAGCTATATTATTACGATCCCCTTATTAGCTAGCGTATTAGCTAGTATCACGGCCCATAACGGACTAACACCTTATATAATAAAGCCCCTATTAAAACTTAACTAATTATTAAAGGATTACTCTCTTAATTATAATTTAAGGAAAGGATCACTCTCTTAATTATAATCTAAAGAAAGGATTACTCTCTTAATTATAATTTAAGGAAAGGATTACTCTCTTAATTATAATTTAAGGAATTATATATATATATTTATTTCTAATAAATAGGAGGAAGCCCCTATATTACTTTAGCTTTTAATATAATTACTTTATTTTAATTATTTTTAATACTTTTAAATAATTAATATATTAAATAATATAATATTTAATTATCTCTTTCTATATTACTTAATATAATGCCCTAGCCTCTCTATTAATAATACTATAAAATAATCTCTAATCCTTTATATTAAATATTAGGAATTAATTTAGACTATTATATATTAAAAGCTCTTATTTAAAAGGTTATTATATTAACCCTAAGTAATATTATACTATTATAAGTATATTTAGAACCTAATTTACTAATACCCTAAGCTCTATATTAAATAATGCACTTCCTATATATAATATCCCCCTAATTAATATAAAAATTGCTATTAAAGTCTAATAATTATAAGCAATAGTCTAGGGGCTATATACTTAGCTATAAGCTTAAAACCCTATTTAAGCTTATAAAATAAAATATAACCCTAATAAAATAATTAAACCTCCTTAATTAGAACTATTTAATAAAAGCTCTAAAAATATAATACCTTTTATTATTTATCTTAAGATATACTTTTAATAGTTCTTATATAAGCTTATTTTAGCTAAAGGAAGGGTTATATATGCCTATAATTATATAAAAGGCATTATAGCTATATAATTTAAGCCTATTATAAGGGACTACTTTAAATATAATAATAAGATTATATAAGATTAAGAAATTATTAATATCTTTTTAAAATAAAATAACTTTAAAATTGCATTTAAAGATATATTTAAAATAGTTAATAAAAAATAATATATAGCTATTAATATTTATAAGATTAAATAAATTAGATTTATTACTATTTATATTATTACTTTTCGCTAAATTATAATTAAATTTAAATAGAATAATAATATATTTATTAAGATCTTTTATAAAGGACTAAAAGAAAAAGTTAAAAATAAGATCTTTAAAGCTAAATAATTTAATACCCTTATTAAATATATTATTATAGCTATTAAGATTAATAAATAATAGTATAAATATAAGAAAGAGAAATCCTAAAAATACTAAATTAAATGCAATACCCCTTATAATCCCTATTATCTAAATTAATATTAAGGAGGTAAGAGAAAGAATTAAGAATAATAAAATAGTAATACTTTTATAGGGATATATATAGGTCTAATAGAAATTAGAGCAATTTAATAAGATTTCTTATAGGTTATTTATTAAGATTGCAGTAAAAAAGGGCATATTAAGTATAAATATTAAGACCCTAATAAGATTAATAGAAAGTTTAAACCTATACTTACTAAATAAGCCCTTAGAGCTATTATATATAGATAGGGAGGACCTTAATTAGCAATTAAACTAGCTGCTAAGAATAAAATTAAATATAAATTACTTTACTAAATAATTTATTATAATAATGCCTGCTTTATATATAAAGATAATAAGAATAATAGCTACTACCCTAATAAGCCTTAAGGCAATAATAGGCATATAATTATAATAGTATAATAAGGATATAATAAAATAGGAACCCCTAAAGGATTAATCTAATTAAATAGCTAAGCACTCTATAAAGACTATAATAAAGCTTAATTAAATAACTATTTTATATTTTAATAGATCTATGCCTAATAAACTATCTAAAAGGATATTATTAAGTATTTTACCTAAAGATTTATCCCTAAAGGACTTTTTATAACCCTAAAACTAAGCAATAAGATATTTACTATAATTATATAATTTAATAATAAATAGGAATTTAATTCTATCTTAAGTAATAAAGTGCTTAGTAATATTTAATAAGAAACTTAATAATAGCAGAATAATACTATAAATGCCTATTAATAAGAATGCACTATTATATAGGGAATAATAAACCTTAGCCCTATAAATAAAGAATTAATTAACTTAATTAAAAACTAATAAGTAATATTTAAAGCTAATAATAGGGCATTATTCTTAATAATTAGAAATTATAATTAAGCTATAATATTAGGACTGAATATCTAATATTAATATATTTTTCTAAAGGAAATTAAAGATATTTAGGAAAATAATATTATAAATAATAAAATGCTTTTAGATTTTAATTTATATAATAGTAATATCTCTTAAAACCTAATCTATTAAGCAATATAGAAAAAATAGGACCTTAATGCAAAAGACTTCTATATATATAGAATTATGCAAGAAGAAGTATATTATAAGGAAGTGCTTGCACTATACCTAGATAATATGCCTATCCTTTTAATAATATATTTAGACTATTGCACTATTTTATAGATCTTATATTTTAATTATAATTATATAATATACCTTATTAATAAAACTATAAATAATTATTATTTAAAATATTTAGAAAGCTATATTTTAAAATAATAGTATTATATTAATAATTTAGCGACCTAATAAAGCATTTAAAGACTATAATACCTAAAGGTTAATATCCTTATAAAATGCAATAAATTATTCCCCTAGAAATATATAAATAATATAAATAATATATTTAATTATAGATTCCTAAAATATAAATAATATAAATAAGAAAAGATTACTAATTAGTATTAATAGAGTATATAATAACCTATATAATTATAAATAGTCTGCCCCCTATAAATAGTAGAAGCTATAAAGATTATAGAATAGCTATAATAAGCTAGTAAACTAATAAAAAACGATAAATACTGCCTATAAAAGAGCTATAGGACTGGCAAGAGCTAAAGGAAGTTATAGAACCTTTATAAAGAGCTTTAAGTATAATATAGAGCCTAAATATATTAAAATAATAAATAATATTATAAGTATGAATTAAAGGTAAATAATTTACTATTTAGGTAAATAGTAGAGTTAAGATAAATATTATTAACCCTTAAGTTATTAATTATTTTTAGTTATTATAGAAAGATAAGGATAAATTATATTTAATTTATAATATTAAAGGAAAGTAATTTTAATATAAAAATAGATTAATTACCTATAAGATTAATTATCTTAAGGTATTTATTAAAAGATAGAATTAAAGTATATATTTTAATATTATACCTCTCTATATATATAACTTAATCTTAAGTTATTTATAGCTATATTATTATGACCCTCTTATTAGCTAGCGTACTAGCTAGGTATAAGCCTTTTAAGGTAATATAGTTAGTAATAATAACTATAATTTACTATATAATATAAGATCTTAACCTTCTACTGAAAAGGATAAAGAAGATAGGTAAAGCTAATATAAGGATACTCCCTAACCTACTAAGAAATTAATACCTCTAAAAGGAACTAAATATTAATATAAAAAGGGCTAAGCATAATAAATGCAATAAATAATTATACTCCTTAAATAATAATTTATATACCTAAATAATAACCTTAAATAAAAAGTATTTAATAATAATAATAAATTATAGAATATATTAATATAATATTAAATTTATAAAAGACTATTTATTAAAAAAATAGAAATAAGTCTATTATTATATATAAATTAGGACTATAAGATATAGCTTAAGGATAGAATTATAATTAAATTCTATAAGATTTATAACTTTAATAAAGTATAATTATATAAGCTTAAGACTTACCTTAAAGATATATTAAGGAAAGGATATATTAAGATATTAAAATTATTTATAGGCTATTTAGTTATATTTATTCCTAAAAAGAATAGTAAATTCTAGTTTATTATAGATTATTATATACTTAATAATATAATAATTAAGGATTAGATGCTATTGCCTTTAATTAGCAAATTAAAGGATTAATTCTATAGGATAAAGTATTTTATTGCACTTAATCTAAAAGGAGCCTATAATTTAATCTGCATTAAGGAAGGATATAAATAGATAATTGCCTTTAGAATAAAATATAGATTTTTTGAATATTTTATTATGCCCTTTAGATTTATTAATATATTAGTTATATTTTAGTAAATAATTAATAATATATTATATAAGGGTTAGGGTTAGGGTTGGGATAGGGAGTATTTTGCGATATTCTAAGCTATTAGCCTACTACTTTTTATACTAAAAAACACTAAACTAAAGGAAGATATGAAATAGGGGAATGTATATATAGGGGTTTTAAATTTAGGGTCAAGGGAATAAAAGGGGTGGAAAGGAAAGAAGGGATAAATAAAGAGGGATAGAGGAAAAAGAAAAGAAAGGAAAGGAAAGGAGGAAAGGGAGGAAAGGAAGGAAG
>WMHX01000230.1:0-51318 GCA_013420875.1 Thelonectria rubi | reverse complement strand
TATTAATTTATTAATTTAATTATAATATAATATTAATTTATTAATTTAATTATAATATAATATTAATTTATTAATTTAATTATTATATAATATTAATTAATTAATTTAATTATTATATAATATTAATTAATTAATTTAATTATTATATAATATTAATTAATTAATTTAATTATTATATAATATTAATTAATTAAAATATAAAGAATTATAGATATTAAAATTAATTTATAATAGACTTTAAGGGAAGAAGGAATAATAGGCCTTTTATTTTTTTATTTAAGAGGTAATATATTTACTCTAAATAGGGGTTTAATTAAGGTTATATTAAGTTATTAAGGCTAATAAGTATATAATTAACCTTATTAATTTAAGTTATTAGATTTAATTTAGATATTAAGTTATTATTATTTATTTTATTAGAGAGAATTAGGCTATTTTAAATTTTTTTATAAACATAAAAAAAAGAAAGAAAAAAAGGAATCCTTTATAATATATTTTATAAAAAAATTATTTTAATTAAATTTTATAATATAATAAAGATTTAATTATTTAAAGCTATTAAAATAAGCTTAAATATAATAATAAAAAGCTAAATATAATACTTTATAATTTAAATATAAAAAATATAAAATAACTTAAAAAAGGCATTATAATTATAATATTTAATATATAATTAATAAATTATATAAAAATAGTTATTTTTATAATTTTTAATTATAAAAATCTAATTTTAATATATAATTTTCTATTTAGGTATAATCTAAAGAGAAATTAATAATTAATAATAAAATAAATAAAACTAAATACTTTATAAAAAAGCTAATAAAGAAAAATAAATTAAATCTATAAGAGGCCTTATTTCTAAAAGATATAATATTTTTAGTCCTATTTAATATAAACCTTTATAAAATATAATTATTATAATTAATTAAGCACTTAATAGTCTTATTAATCTAGCCTAATAATAATAATAATAATAAATAAAGAAGGAGAAAATTCTATTAAGATTAATTAAGGTCTAATTATATAAAAAAGGGTTAAAAAGGTTAATAAAATTAATAGAAAAAGAGGTTATATTTTTTTTAAAGTATTAGAAAGATAAATAATATATATATATATATATTTAGCTTATAATATAATATAAATAGTAATATTTAATATAAATAGTAATATTAATATAAATAATAATTTAAATAATAAATAATTTTATTTATAATCTTATTTATAATTCTATTAGTTTTCTTAGTATTATTAATTATCTTATTAGCCCTTATAATAATGCCCTATATTTTATTAATCCTTATATTACTATTTATTATCTTATTAATTATTATATATTTTAGGATTATTATTATAATTAAAATAATTAGCTTTCTTATTATTATTATTATAATATAGCTTATTTTAATCTAAATTTAATATATAATAATTAATATTATAGAGATTATTTACCTTAAGGAATAAACTTTATAAAAATAAATATTATATTATATTTTGCTTTTTTATATAACTTAAAATATATTTATTATTTAAATTACTATTTATATAATTATTATTATATATTATATTATGAGCTAGATGTATATATTATTTATCTATTTAATGATCTATTTAAAATGCAGTCTCCCTTTCCTATTATACGATTCTATTAACTATTTTAACCCTTTAGCTTTCTTATATAATTAGACATTAATTATAGCGGGATTTTCTCCTCCTTTATTTATTATAATTACTATTATTATTAGGCTAGATAAATAAAATTATTAAATACCTAATTAATTATAATAGCCACTTTTTATAACAGTTTATATTAAATAAATCTAAAAGTATTATATTTTTTAGAAATAAGGCTTTTTAACTATTTAACTATTTAATTTTTATAATTTATTCTTTTATTAAATTATTAATATATTAAGCCTTAATATATATTTATATATATAAATTAGGATTTTATATTTAAATATTATAAAAATAATTATTTCTATATAATTTATTAATTATATATTAATTATTATAATTAAAATACTTTTTTTTAAATAGCTTTTTATTTTTTAAATTTAAATTAATAAATCTTTTATTTAGTCTTTTATTATTATATTTAAATTTATTTTAATAGCTTTAAATAATAAAATTTTTATTATATTATAAGGCTTAATAAAGGTTATTCCTTATTAAATATATTATTATTAATTTATTAATTTAATTATTATATAATATTAATTAATTAAATATAAAGAATTATAAATAGTAAAATTTATTTATAAGGGATTTTAAAGGAAAAAATAATAATAAGCCTTTTATTCTTTTAATATTAATTAAGAGATAATATATTTATTTTAAATAGAATTTTAATTTATATTATATAAAATTATTAAGGCTTATAAATATATATAATATAATAAATCTTATTAATTAAGTTTTTAGATTTAATTTAAATATTAAATTATTATTATTTATTTTATTAAAAAGAATTAAATAATTTTAATCCCCTTTTTAAATATAATAAAATAAAAATAAATAAATAATTTAAATATATATTTAGCTTTATATTTATAATAAGTTTAAATAATATTATATAAATAAAATTTAAAATTTTATTATAAATTTAGGCTATTTATAATATATATAATTTAAAACCTAAAGTTTAAATAATCTTTATTAGCTTTATAGCTTAATATTTAATATCCTTATTATTTTGATAATTTTATTTAAAGAATATTATTTTTTTTATTTATATATAATATTAATTAAGTCTAAATAAAACTTAATAATAATAATATTAATTTATGATTTTAAATTAATTTTAATAATTATTTTCTATTTTATTTATTTATTTTATTTTTATTATATTTAAAAGGGGGATTAAAATAATATAATTCTTTTTAATAAAATAAATAATTATAATTAAATATTTAAATTAAATTTAATAATTTAAATTAATAAAATTTATTATATAATATATATTTATAAACTTTAATAATTTAATATAAATTTTATTAAAACTTTATTTAATATTAATATATTACTTCTTAATTAATATTAAAAGAATAAAAAGCTTATTATTTTTTTTCCCCTTAAAATCCCTTATAAATTAATTATAATATTTCTTTATATTTTAATTAATTAATATTATATAATAATTAAATTAATAAATTAATAATCTAAAAATTATATTTTATAATATATTTAATAAAATATTATATTTATTAAGTTTTATAATATAATAAAAATTTAATTATTTAAAATTATTAAAATAAACTTAAATATAATAATAAAAAACTAAATAAACTACTTATTAATTCAAATTTAAGGACTAAAAAGTTATTTAAAAAAGGAATTTTAATAATAATATTTAATATATAATTAATAAATTATATAAAAATTATTATTTTTATAATATTTAAATATAAAATCCTAATTTATATATATAAATATATATTAAAATTTAATATATTAATAATTTAATAATTAAAAAAGGAATTAAAGAAATTAAATATTTTATTATAAAATCTAATTAAAGGAAATAAATTAAATTTATAAAAAGCTTTATTTCTAAGAGATATAATACTTTTAGACCTATTTAATATAAACCTTTATAAAAAGTACTTATTATAATTAATTAAGTATTTATAATTTTATTAATCTAATTTAATAATAATAATAATAAAAATAAATAAGGGAGAAGAAAATCTTATTAAGATTTATTAAAGTCTAATTATATAAAAAAGGGTTAAAATAATTAATAGTATTAATAAGAAAAGGAGATTGCATTGTTAATAAGTTATTAGATAGATAAATAATATATATATTTAGCTTATAATATAATATATAATAATAGTAATATAAATAATGGACTTTCTATTTTATAGAGAGAATATTTACTTACTAAAAGAGTATATTGCCCTATAATAATTATAATAAGTTTAAATGCAGCTAGTTTTAGTATTTATTTATAATTATATTATTCCTTGATATCTCTATAAAAAGGTTAATATTTTGCTAATAGGCATTCTTACTAATCTATATATAGTTATTATTATTATTTAAATCTAAATAGAAATACTTACTATAAATAATCTTTTAGTTGTTATATTACTATTATGGAGGTAAGAATCCTAATAGTAATTAAGATAATTCCTATATAGTAATTCCCATTATTAAGAATTTGCAAAATTATTTACTAAATAAAATAAGACTTAATATTATTTAAACTAAAAATTTATTTAATAGACTTAAGTCCACTTTGCTGCCGAAATAAGCTATACTACTATTTATAAATAGGAATACAGTTTAGATATATTAAGAGAATAATAATAGATTCCTTTATATATCTATATAAGAAATATATTTAGATTTAGGCTTAAATTTAAGGGAGATTAGCTTTTTATGTTGTTAATTAGAATTTATATTTCTTTAAATATATACCTCTTTTGGCCTTAAAAAAGTAAATAATAAAACTATAATACTAAAAAGTTCCTAAGGGATTATATTAAGGAATTAAATTTAAAAATTTATTTCTACTTTTTAATATTATTAAATAATACATTATTATTAATATTAGGCCTCTAAATTAAGGTTTTAATTTTAAGGGAAATAATAAAAGCATTTTTACTATTTATTTATAATTATTAATATAATATTAAATCCTAAAATTGCAATATAAAAATGCTTAAAGTATATTATTATAAAGGTCTAATAGCTTTATTAATCTAATAATTCCTTTTAATTAAAATAATATTAATATAATACTAAAAATCTCTAATAAATTAATTCCTATTTATAGGGAAGGAGCTTATGAAATTAGTATTTATTAAGATAATATCTATAATTTATTAGTAATACTTTATTAATATTAGAATTAAGAAATAAATTAGAATTAAAAGATAAATAAGCTAATAAGCTAAATCCCTTTAAAATATGTCCCAGCCCTAATAGGAATTATAATAAAGGGAATAATAAATAAAATAAGAATAATAATTAAGGCAATTAATTCTTTTTTTTTTTTTTTTACTCTATTATACCTAAAAAGGGGATTAAAGCAGCCTAATTCTCTCTAATAAGATAAATAATAATAGCTTAATACCTAGGTTAGATCTACTAAGTTAAATCAATAAGGTTTAATATATTATGCATGCTTATAAGCCTTAATAACTCAATATAACCTTAACTAAGACCCTATTCTATGGGCTTGTTAGCAAGGTTATCAGTGGTTAAGGGTTAGAACTTAGTCAGTAATAGTAATGTAAATAATAATTTAAATAATGGGAGAAAATCCTATTATAATTAAGATTTACTTATATAAGAAAGGGTTAAAATAATTAACAAAATTAAGAAAAAAAAGAGACTATATTTTTAATAAGTTATTAAATAAATAAATAATATAGATATCTATTTATCTTATAATATAATATTTATAATAATAGTAATATAAATAGTAATTTAAATAATAATTATTAATTATATATTAAATATTATAATTAAATTACTTTTTTTTAACTTATTTTAACTTTTTATATTTAAATTAAAAAGCATTATATTTAATCTTTTATTATTATATTTATACTTATTTTAATAGCTTTTAATAATTAAATCTTTAATATATTATTGATTTTATTTATCTTTATTATATTTAAAAGGGGGATTAAAATAGCTTAATTCTCTTTAATAAAATAAATTATAATAATTTAATATAATAATTTAAATTAAACATAATAATTTAAATTAAACATAATAATTTAAATTAAACATAATAATTTAAATTAAACATAATAATTTAAATTAAACATAATAATTTAAATTAAACATAATAATTTAAATTAAACATAATAATTTAAATTAAACATAATAATTTAAATTAAATATAATAATTTAAATTAATAAAGTTAATTATATATATATTTATAAGCCTTAATAATTTAATATAATCTTAATTAATACTCTATTTAAAGTAAATATATTGCCTTTTAAGTAGAGGGATAAAAGGTTTATTATACTTTCTTCCTTTAGATTTTATTATAAATAATTTTAATATTTATAATTCTTTATATTTTATTAATTATAAATAAATAAAAATCTTTTTCTCTTCTTTATTATATATAAAAAGGGAATTAAAATAGCCTAATTCTCTCTAATAAAATAAATAATAATAACTTAATATTTAAATTAAATCTAATAATTTAAATTAATAAGGTTCATTATATTATATATATGTATAGCTTTAATAACTTAATATAATCTTAATTAAGACCCTATTTAAAGTAAATATATTACTTTTTAATTAATACTAAAGGAAAAAAAACTTATTCTTTTTTCTTTTAAAATTAATTATAAATTAATTTTAATATTTATAATTTTTCATATTTTAATTAATTAATATTATATAGTAGCTAGATTAATAGTTTAATAATAATATATTTTATAATAGGTATTATGTAAATTATTATTTATATTATTATTATTATTATTAAGCTAGATTAATAAGACTATTAAATACCTAATTAATTATATTAATTACTTTTTATAAAGGTTTATATTAAATAAATCTAAAACTATTATATCTTTTAGAAATTAGGATTCTTTTTATAAATCTAATTTACTCCCCTTAATTAATTTTTTTAATAAAATATTTAATTCTTTTAATTTTTATATTTAATTATTAAATTATTAATATATTAAATTTATATATAAATTTATATATATAAATTAAGATTTCATATCTAAATATTATAAAAGTAATTATTTCTATATAATTTATTAATTATATATTAAATATTATAATGAAAATATTTTTTTTAAATTACTTTTTATTTTTTAAATTTAAATTAAAAAGTATTATATTTAGCTTTTTATTATTATAATATTTAAGTTTATTTTAATAATTTAAAATAATTAAATTCTTATTATATTATAAAATTTAATAGATATAATTTCTTATAAAATATATAATTATTAATTTATTAATTTAATTATTATATAAAAAAATATTAGAATTAATTTATAATATATTTTAAAAAAAGAAAAAATAATAGGCCTTTTATCCTTTTAATTAAGAGGCAATATATTTCCTTTAAATAGGGTTTTAATTAAGACTATATTAAATTACTAAGGCTTATAAATATATAATTAATTTTATTAATTTAAATTATTAGATCTAATTTAGGTTTTAAGTTATTATTATTTATCTTATTAAAGAGAATTAATTTATTTTAATTCCCTTTTTAGGTATAATAGAATAAAAAAAGAAAGTTAATATTTTATAATAGATTATTCTTATTAAGCGCTATAAAATAATAAAGATTTAATTACTTAAAGCTATTAAAATAAATTTAAATATAATAATAAAAAGCTAAATAGAATATTTATTAATTTAAATTTAAAAAATATAAAATAGCTTAAAAAAAGGGTGTTTTTTTTAATTATAATATTTAATATAAACTATTATTATTTATTTTATTAGAGAGAATTAAGCTATTTTAATCCCCTTTTTAGGTGCAATAAAGCAAAAAAAAAAAAAAAAAAAAAAGTAAGGTACCACTATCTCTCTCTCAACCTAATTTAGTCTCTATCTTATTATATCTAAAAAGGGAACTAAATTAGTCTAATTCTATCTAATAAAATAAATAATAATAACTTAATACTTAAATTAAATCTAATAATTTAAATTAAGAATATTAATTATATATTTATAAGCCTTAATAATTTAATATAATCTTAATTAAAAGCCTATTTAAAATATATATATTGCCTTTTAATTAAAAAGATAAAAGGCTTATTATTCCTTCTTCTTTTAAAATTTATAATAAATTGCTTTTAATACCTTTTTATATTTTAATTAATTAATATTATATAATAATTAACTTAATAAATTAATAATTTAAATTTTATTATATATTTTATAAAGAATTATTTTTATTAAGCCTTATAATATAATAAAAATTTAATTATTTAAAGTTATTAAAATAAATTTAAATATAATAATAAAAAGCTAAATATAATATTTTTAATTTAAATTTAAAAAATAAGAAATAATTTAAAAAATGTATTTTAATTATAATATTTAATATATAATTAATAAATTATATAAAAATAATTATTTTTATAATATTTAAATATAAAATCCTAAATTTTTATATATAAATATATATATAAGCTTAATATATTAATAATTTAATAATTAAAAATAAAATTAAAGAAATTAAATATTTTATTAAAAAGTCAATTAAAGGGAATAAATTAGATTTATAATAGGTCTTATTTTTAGAAGATATAATACTTTTAGATTTATTTAATATAGACCCCTATAAAAAGTGGCTATTATAATTAATTAAGTATATAATAATCTTATTAATTTAGTTTAATAGTAATAATAATAATAAATAAGGAAGTAGAATTTTATAATTAAGGTCTAATTATATAAAAAAGGGTTAAGAAAGTTAATAAAATTATATAATAAGTAAGAGAGATTAAATTTTTAATAAATTATTAAATAGATAATAAAAATATTTAGTATATAATATAATATTTATAATAATAATAATATAAATAATAATATAAATAAAACTTTTATTTTTACTTTTTATTATATTTAAAAAAGGGGATTAAAATAGCTTAATTCCATTTAATAAAATAAATAATAATAACTGAATATCTAAATTAAGTTTTAATATATTAAATTAATAAAATATATTATATTATATCTATTTATAAGCCTTAATAATTAAATATAATCTTAATTAAAATCCTATTTAAAATAAATATATTACCTTTTAATTAATATTAAAAGGATAAAAAGCTTATTACTTTTTCTTCCTTTAAAATCTATTATAAATTAAACTTAATATTAATAATTTCTTATATTTTAAATAATTAATATTATATAATTATTAAATTAATAAATTAATAATTTATATTTTATAATATATTTTATAAAAAATTACTTTTATAAAATTTTATAATATAATAAAGGTTTAATTATTTAAAATTATAAAAATAAATTTAAATATAATAATAAAAAGCTAAATAAAGTACTTTTTAATTTAAAAATAAAATAAAAAAGAAATTTAAAAAAAATATTTTAATTATAATATTTAATATATAATTAATAAATTATATTAAAATTATTAATTTTATATTTTTTAAATATTAAATCTTTATTTCTATATAGAAATTTATATATAAATATAATTAAAAAAGAAATTAATAATTAAAAATAAAATAAATAAAATTAAATATTTTCTTAAGAAAATTAATTAAGAAAAATTAATTAAATTTATAATAAATTTATTTTTAAAAAATATAATATTTTTAGATTTATTTAATATAAATCTCTATAGAAAATAGCTATTATAATTAATTAGGGACCTAATAATCTTATTAATTTAGCCTAATAATAATAATAATAATAAATAAATAAATAAATAAAGAGAGTTTTTTATTATTAATTAAGCTTTAATTATATAAAGAAGGGTTAAAAAGGTTAATAGAATTATATAATAGAAAAAAGAGATTATATTTTTAATAAATTATTAAATAAATAAATAATATATATATATATAGCTTGTATATTTTATTATTTAAATTACTATTTATATTATTATTCTTATATATTATATTATAAGCTAAATATATATATTATTTATTTATTTAATAATAAATTAAAAATATAATCTATTTTTATATTATATAATTTTATTAATCTTTTTAATTATTTTCTTTAATTTTAGGATTTTATCTTTTATTATTTACTATTATTATTATTATTATTAGGCTAAATTAATAAGATTATTAACTACTTAATTAATTATAATATTTACTCTTTATAAAAGTTTATATTAAATAAGTCTAAAACTATTATAAATTCTAAAAATAAAGCCTCTTATAAATTTAATTTATTTCCTTTAATTAGGTTTTTTACTTTAATTAGTTTTTTTAATAAATTCTTTTTTTAAATTTCTTTTATTCTTTTTTTAATTATTAAATTATTTATATACTAAGCCTTAATATATATTATATATATATATTAAGATTTTATATTTAAATATTATAAAACTAATTATCTTTTATATAATTTATTAATTATAATATTTAAATTAGATTTAATAATTTAAATTAATAAGGTTTACTATATTATATATATTTATAAATCTTAATAATTTAATATAACCTTAATTAAGACTTTATTTAAAGTAAATATATTGCCCTTTAGTTAATACTAAAGGGATAAAAGCTCTCCTCTTTCCCTTAGAATTAATTATAAATTAATTCTAATACCTATAACTACCTTTTTATATTTTAATTAATTAATACTATATAATAGCTAGATAAATAAATTAATAATAATAAATTCTATAAGGAATTACTTCTATTAAGCCCGATAAGATAATAAGCATTTAATTACTTAGAGCTATTAAAATAACCTTATATATAATAATAAAAAGCTAAATAAACCGCATTTTAATTTAAATATAAGAAATAAAAATAAGCTTAAAAAAAGCACTTTAATTATAATATTTAATATATAGCTAATAAATTATAAAGAAATTATTAATCTTATGGCCTTTAAATATAAAATCCTAATTTATATATATAAATATAAATTAATGATAATTTAATAGCTAGAAAGGGAATTAAATAAATTAAATATTTTATTAAAAAAGTTAATTAAAAGGGGCAAATTAAATCTATAAGAGGCCTTATTTCTAGAAGATATAATGCTTTTAGACCTATTTAATATAGACTTTTATAAGAAATAGCTATTATAATTAATTAGGCATTTTCTAATTATATTAATTTGGCCTAATAATAATAATAATAATAATAATAAATAAGGGAGGAGAATTTTATAGTTAAGGTAATTAAAAAAGTTAATAAAATTAATAGGAAATAGAGATTATATTTTTAATAGATTATTAAATAAATAAATAATGCATATATTTACTTATAATATAATATATAGTAATAGTAATATAAATAGTAATTTAAATAATAGGAAATACTAATACTAATAATAATATTAAAATTAATATTATTATTAGTATAAGCTATAAAAGAAATATTATTAATATTAATTAATAAAACTTAAGGCCCTTCCTTTAAATTATTATAAGGTAGATTTACTAATTTAAATATTTAATTAATAATAATTTAAAAAATAAAATTTAAAAAATTTAAAAATTTTTATTTATATAATATTTATTATAAAATAATATATTTTAATATAAAATTAAATTTATATTCTTTATAAAATAGAAATAATTATTTTAAATATTTAGAATTATAAGCTTATAAATCTATTATTTAAATTACTATTTATATTATTATTATTATAAATATTATATTATAAGCTAAATATATCTATTATTTATTTATCTAATAACTTGTACAAAATATAATCTCTTTTTCCTATTATATACTTCTATTAACTATTTTAACCCTTTAGCTTTCTTATATAATTAGATCTTAATTAATCTTAGGATTTTCTTCTCTCTTATTTATTATTATTATTACTATTATTAAACTAGATCAATAAGACTATTAAGTGCCTAATTAATCATATAGCCACTTCTTATAGAGGTCTATATTAAATAGTGCTAAAAATATTATATCTTCTAAAAATAAGGCCTTTTATAGATTTAATTTACTCTCTTTAATTAGCTTTTTAATAAAATATTTAGTTTCCTTAATTCCCTTTTTAGCTATTAAGTTATTAATATATTAAGCTATAATATATATTTATATATATAAATTAAGATTTTATATTTAAATATTATAAAAATAATTATTTTTATATAATTTATTAATTATATATTAAATATTATAATTAAAATGCTTTTTTAAATAGCTTTTTACTCTTTAAATTTATATTAATAAGGATTTTATTTAGCTTTTTATTATTATATTTAAATTTATTTTAATAATTTTAAGTAATTAAGTCTTTATTATATTATAAGGCCTAATAGAAATAATTACTTATAAAATATATTATATAATATAAATTATTAATTTATTAATCTAATTATTATATAATATTAATTAATTAAAATATAAAAAATTATAAATATTAGAATTAATTTATAAGGGATTTTAAAGGGAAAAAAAATAATAAGCTTTTTATCTTTTTAATATAATTTAAAAAGTAATATATTTATTTTAAATAAAATTTTAATTAAAATTATATTAAATTATTAAAGCTTATAAATATATATAATATAATAATAATAATAATATTATTATTTTAATTCTATCTATATAACTAAATATAGGGATCTAAAGCATCTAATAAAATCTTAATATAGTAAATAATAATTACTCTTTATTAAGTAGGAAAATTAATTAGGCTAGGTTAGGGAAAACCTTAAATTAATATAAACCCCTATTTTAAATACTATTTTAAAAATCTTACTTAAGTGCTCTAATAAATTTAAATTAATACTAATTAATCTACCCCCTTATTAGCTTGCCTGCTTATTAATCTATTCTATTGCCTCTTATATTTCTATCCTATCTTTTACTTAAAGGCTCCTTTAAATTAAATATAAATTAGCTTATTATAATCTTAATAGCAAATTTAATAATAATATATATATAATATTAAGTATATAGTTATATACCTTATTATATACTTTAGGTCTCTAAACTAGTGCATATAAGCTAAGGTTATAGCCGCCCCTTCTAACTAGGCCTACTGGGTGCCTTAGTGGCATTAGCATTCTATTTTTACTAGCCTATAGGGGTTAGGGGTTCAATTCTCTCGGCGACCGGTTTTTGCGGTTATAGGCTGCAGTAAGTATAATCTTAATATAATAGGTCTATTCGAAAAAAATTATGCCCCAGGCTGGATTTAAACTAATAACCTCGCATAAATAAAGGTCCTAGATATATAATTATTATGCTATTAGGGGATATATAATATAATAAACCTTATTAATTTAAATTATTAGATTTAATTTAAATATTTAATTATTATTATTTATTTTATTAAAAAGAATTAAATTATTTTAATCCCCTTTTTAAATATAATATAATAGAAATAAATATATAAGTTTATAAATAAAGGCTAAATATTTATTATATTAATCTTTATAATATAAGTTAATAGTTTATAATTATTATATTAAAATACTTATAATCTTTTTAATTTTTATAATTTTAAATATTTATAATTTAGCTTTATAAAGCTATTATAATGCAATAACCTTAATAAAAGCTAAATTATATATAAAATATTTCTAAAACTATTAATAATATTTTTAAGGGTTTCTATTTAAAATTATTAATAATTATAATTCTAATTAAATTAGGAGCTTTTAAAGAACTTTATATAAACTAATTAGCATTAAGTAATTACTATTTACTATATATTATATAAAAATTAATAAAAATATATAAATAGAAAAAGGAAAATATAAGTAATTAATAAAATTAATAAGAAAAAGAGATTATATTTTTAATAAATTATTAAATAAAAGAATAATATATATATTTAGCTTATAATAAAATATATAATAATAATAATATAAATAATTATTATTTAAATTACTACTTATATTATTATTACTATATATTATATTATTAATAAATAAATATATTATTTATTTATTTAATAATTTATTAAAAATATAATCTCTTTTTATTAATTTTATTAATCTTTTTAACTTTTTCACTTTTTTATATAATTAAATCTTAATTAATTATAATAAAATTCTCCTTCTTTATTTATTATTATTATTATTATTATTATTAAGCTAAATTAATAAAACTATTAAGTCCTTAATTAATTATAATAGTTCTTTCTTATAAAAGTTTATATTAAATAAATCTAAAAATATTATTATATCTTTTAAAAATAAAGCTTTTTATGTATTTAATTTATTTTTCTTAATTAACTTTTTTAATAAAATATTTTATTTTATTTATTACATTTTTAATTATTAATTTCTTTTTAGATTATATTTATATAGAAATTTCTATATAAAAATTAAGATTTTATATTTAAATATTATAAAATTAATAATTTTTATATAATTTATTAATTATATATTAAATATTATAATTAAAATAAAGAATTTTAAATTAAAATTTATTTTTTATATTTAAATTAAAAAGTATTATATTTAATTTATTATTATTATATTTAAGATTATTTTAATAATTTAAAGTAATTAAATTTTTATTATATTATAAGGCTTAATAAAGATAATTTCTTATAGAATATATTATTATTAATTTATTAATTTAATTATTATATAATATTAAATAGTTAAAATATAAAAATTATAAATATTAAAATTAATTTATAATAAATTTTAAATAAAAAGAAAAGCTTTTTATTTTTTTAATATTAATTAAATAATAATATATTTATTTTAAATAGAGTTTTAATTAAGATTATATTAAATTATTAAGGCTAATAAATATATATAATATAGTAAACTTTATTAATTTAAATTATTAAATTTAATTTAAATATTAAATTATTATTATTTATTTTATTAGAAAGAATTAGACTATTTTAATCCCCTTTTTAAATATAATATAGTAAAAAAAAGCATAAGAAAACTTAATATTATAATTCAAGTTTTATTTATGCTTTAAGTTATATATATATTAATATCTTTTTTCTTTTTTGCTTTATTATATATAAAAAGGGGATTAAAATAGCTTAATTCTCTTTAATATAATAAATAATAATAATTAAATATACTCTTAATTAAAACCCTATTTAAAGTAAATATTAAAAGGGCCATAATAATAATAAAGTTTTAGAAATAAAAGCTTTAAAGGAAAATAAAAAGCAAGCTAATCAGCTTAAAGAAAGTCTAATTAAATACTTAAAAAGAGGAAAAAGAGATAGTATTAATAATATGAAAATCACTCTAATTAAAAAAAAAAAAAAGAATTTAAGGAATAATAAATTTAAAAAGATAAAAGGAAAGAAATCCCTATTTTTTATAAATAATATCTTATTAATTATTAATTTAATTAAAATCTAAATAAAATTAAATAAAAGATCTTTTTTATATATTTATTTTAATATAAGTAATATTTATTTATATATTTTTACTTTATTATACCTAAAAAAGGGATTAAAATAATTTAATTCTCTCTAATAAGATAAATAATAATAATTTAATATTTAAATTAAATTTAATAATATAATAGAATTTTAATTATTTAAAGCTATTAAAATAAGCTTAAATATAATAATAAAAAGCTAAATAAAATATTTATTAATTTAAATTTAAAAAATAAAAAATTATTTAAAAAAAGCATTTTAATTATAATATTTAATATATAATTAATAGATTATATAAAAATAATTATTTTTATAATATTTAAATATTAAATTTTAATTTATATATATAAATATATATTAAGATTTAATATATTAATAATTAAATAATTAAAAAAAGAATTAAAAAATTAAATATTTTATTAAAAAGATTTATTAAAAAAAATAAATTAAATTTATAAAAGGCTTTATTTTAAAAATAATATAATATTTTTAGATCTATTTAATATAGATTTTTATAAAAAATAGTTATTATAATTAATTAAATATTTAATAGTTTTATTAATTTAATTTAATAATAATAATAATAATAATAATAATAATAANNAATAATAATAATAATAATAATAATAATAATAATAATAATAATAATAAATAAATAAATAAATTTTATTATAATTAGTAAAGGTAATTAAAAAGGTTAATAGAATTATATAATCGGAAAAAGATATTATATTTTTAATAAGTTATAACATAAATAAATAATATATATATTTATTTATAATATAATATATAGTAATAGTAATGTAAATAGTTATTTAAATAATGGATTATTTAAATTATAATATAATATTATATAGTCTTAATAATAGCCTTTAAATAGCCTTTAATATAAACTTTATTAATAATTTATTAAATTATTATAATTTATAAGCTTTTATAATAAGCTTATTTAAAGGTATTATATTATAATAAATAATAAAATAAAATAAAATAATAATCTTAATAATAAAAATAAAAATATATTTATTTTATAAATAATAAAAAAAGCTCTTTTTATTAATAAATTAATAATTATTTTTTAAATTAATTTATTATTATTAATTATTTATTAATATATTATTAAGCCTTTTAATTTTCTTTATTTTATTTTATTTTATTATATTTAAAAAGGGAATTAAAGCAATTTAATTCCTATTAATAAGATATATAATAATAATTTAAGACTTAAATTAAATCTAATAATTTAAATTAATAAAGTTTACTATATTATATATATTTATAAGCCTTAATAACTTAATATAATCTTAATTAAAACTCCATTTAAAATAAATATAATGCCTTTTAGTTAATACTAAAAGAATAAAAAGCTTATTATTTTTTCTTCCCTTAAAATCTATTATAAATTAATTTTAATATTTATAATTTCTTATATTTTAATTAATTAATACTATATAATAATTAAATTAATAAATTAATAACCTAAGAATTATATTTTATAATATATTATATAAAGAATTATCTCTATTAAGCCCTATAATATAATAAGAGTTTAATTACTTAAAATTATTAAAATAAACTTAAATATAATAATAAAGAGCTAAATAAAATACTTTTTAATTTAAATATAAAAAATAAAAATAAGCTTAAAAAAATACTTTAATTATAAGATTTAATATATAATTAATATATTATATAGAAATTATTAATTTTATTACTTTTAAATATAAAATCCTAATCTTTATATCTAGATTTTTATATAAATATAATCTAAAAAGAAATTAATAATTAAAAATAAAATAAATAAAACTAAATATCTTATTAAGAAAATTAATTAAGAAAAATTAATTAAATTTATAAAAGGCCTTATTTCTAAAATATATAATACTTTTAGATTTATTTAATATAAACTTTTATAAGAAATAGCTATTATAATTAATTAGGAACTTAATAGTATTATTAATCTAATTTAATAATAATAATAATAATAATAATAATAAATAATAGAGGAGAATTTTATTAATTAAGGGGAGTCTTATAATTAAAAAGGTTAATAAAATTATATAATAAGAAAAAAAGACTATATTTTTAATAAGTTATTAAATAAATAAATAATATATATATTTACTTATAATATAATATTTATAATAATAATAATATAAATAGTAATTTAAATAATAAATTATTAAGCTTTTATAAATAATAATTTAATATAATAATATATAAATAATTTAATTAATAAAAAAAAAGCTTATATAATTATAAAAAAATAAAACTTTTATTATTTTAATTCTATTTATATAATTAAATATAAGGATTTAAGGTATTTAATTAATTCTTTATATTTTAAATAGTAATTACTCTTTTAGGCTAAAAAATCAATTAGGCTAAATATAAATCCCTATTCTAAATACTATTTTAAAAACCTTATATAAATATTTTAATAAATTTAAATTTAATATTAATTAATTTACTCCCTTATTAATCTATTTATTTATTAATTTATTTTATTATTTCTTATATTTTTATTCTATTTCTTATTTAAAAGCTCCTTTAAATTAAATATAAATTAGCTTATTATAATTTTCATAATAAATTTAATAAAAATATATATATAGAATATTATATATATAATTATATACCTTATTATATACTTTAAGTCTTTAAATTAATATATATAAATTAAGATTATAATTGCCCTTTTTAATTAAGCCTATTAAATGCCTTAATAATATTAATATTCTATTTTTACTAGCTTATAGGGGTTAGGGATTTAATTCCCTTAGTAATTAATTTTTATAGTTATAAATTATAATAAGTATTGCATTAATATAATAAGTCTATTTAAAAAAAATTATACTTTAGGCTAGATTTAAACTAATAACTTTATATAAGTAAGGGTCCTAAATATATAACTATTATACTATTAGGGGGCTTATATAATTATAAATAAAATTAAAATATATAAATATATATGATTATTAATTATAATAAAAATTTATTAAAAAATAAATTAAAATTATTTATATATTATTATTTAAATTATTTATTAATAATTTTATAAAAAGTTTAATTAAAAAGCTATTTAAATATTTTATTTAATAATTAAGGCTTATTAATCTCTTAATAAAGCTAATATAAGCTAAAAAAGAGAAATTAAATTAAAAGAAAATAATAATTATAATATAAATTAATTAAATTATAAGGCTATTAAGTTAAGAAAAATTTATTAAATTAAATTATATATATAGCCTTATAAGAAGAAGGTTATATAACTATAAGACCTATAGCCTAATTATATAATAGGCAGTAAATAGTTACTGGGCTGCCAGAAAGGAGGAAAAAGGGGGGCGATTCTATAATGAGATGGCGTGGTATGACCAACTGTGCAATAGACCTCTTGACCGTTAAGTCAAAAAGATCAACCAGTTATCTCACTTAGTGAGATAGCTGCACCACACATCAGTATATAAGGCAGCCGGCCAGGGCTCGGCGCGCCCTCGGCGCCCGACCCTCCATAACTCCTTACAATTATCCCCCCTTCTGAACAGCGCGTCCCGAGCTGCAGTTATAGGCTGCGTGCCTCTTTGCGTTACAGGCCGCAGTTGCCTCCTCCTGCCGCCACACAGGGCACGACACAGGGCACAGTGGACTTCGGCTAGGCCTCTCGGGCCCTAACCTAGGTGTTTACAGAAGGCGGCTCCGCTGACAGAGCCATTGAGGTAACACAACCGATGTCAACCCCCAAGGCCCGGCTAGTCCGACGGCCCGGCGCTGACCAGGCATGTCCCTCTAGACTTCGCTCCTTGTGAGCCCGACGAAAGCCTAACGCAGTCACAGAGGGCCTGGAGCTGGGATTTGAACCCACGACCTCTCGGCGACACCTCCCTGCACGGCCAGTAGACCCATTAAGTGAGATAATAATTGTAACGAGATGGCGTGGTGTGACCAACTGTGCAATAGACCTCTTGACCGTTAAGTCAAAAAGATCAACTAGTTATCTCACTTAGTGAGATAGCTGCACCATACATTAGTATATAAGGCAGCCGGCCAGGGCTCGGCGCGCCCTCGGCGCCCGACCCTCCATAACTCCTTACAGATTCTAGTAGGAGCGGATTTTTAAGGGGGACAACACACAACATAACAGAACATACGAATATAGGTCACATTAAAAGGCACACTAAGCTATTCGACACTTATTAGCTTAGAAACTGCTTTACATATTCCTGCCGGTGCATATTCTTATCCAGCGCAGCATCACGGTTCAGAGCAGTCCATTTGGGCTCATCCTTAAACAGCCGCATAGCATGGACATACTATAATAAGGGCAAGGATTAGTTCCGAACCACCCTCAAAAGTCTGGCGAGACTTACGTTATTCTCATCCGTGGTGAAACGGTGGTAAATGCCGGCGGGCAGGATGAGCAGATCGTCCTTGTCAAGCTGGACGCGCACCCATTCGTCATCCTTGCTGCGAACATCGAAGTAGCCCCGGCCATCACGAATATATCGAATCTCCTCGTCCTCGTGCAGGTGCTCATTAAAGAACATCTTGACCTTCTCCTCATAAACGTCGCCCATGGTCTTTGGGGAGACTTTGACTTCGTCTCGATTCTTATATCCGCGTTTCGCAGCTAAATCATCCACCCTCTGCAGCTCTGGAAGGTGGTAGTAGTAGACACCGAGATTGACGAGAGCATCGAGGTCGACCTCCCTGCCAGAATCGTGGGGGAGACGCTGATCGCCCTAAGCTTCATTGTTAGCTGGGGGGTTGGGACAATGCGGTCGGGGTATTTCACGAACGGGGAGACCGTCGTAGTAGTAGGCCTTCATTTTACCACCGGTAAACTCAGTCACTTCTTTTTCCTGGTGAAGAGTAGGTTCAAGGTTGAGTGGAATGGAGGGATGCTGCGGACGACGAGTTATGTCAAGGGGAAATTCATGGTGGGGGGGCAGGCACTTTAAGAAACGGAGGGCGCCCGTGGGCGGGCAGCGACGTCAGCGAGGGGAGCATTGGTAATGGACCGGGTCTGGTGTCCTCGGGACGCCCAGGTCCGGTCCATCCTAAGCACGCACATAAAAAATTTGGCTCACCCTCCGTGAGTTGCACGCCAGCCTCGGAGTATTCCGTCGGGTACCTATGGGAAAACGTGATGTAGGGACTGGTGTAGGTGCCTCGTTGCGTCACTTTCGATGCCCAAGGCGCCATCCCGGAAGTGAACGGCAATTGCCGGTACATTGCTCAGGCACGATTCTCCATCAGCACTAAGCGCTCAATCCGGACCGTCGTCGTTCAGCACGAGGTTGCCATGAAGAGTGAGTTGCGGCCACATACACACTAACAAGATTAATTAGTTGGGCTAGAAGCCAAGTCAAAGGTATCAATAAATGATTGTAGTTGCCAACGCCGCCGCGATAACCCTAATCCCGAGGCGACAGACGATCCTGTGATGTATACTCTACCAAAACGCCGAACCCAAATGTTGAAGCCTTCCGCATGCTCAAACAATACCAACACCCCGTTAGACTGCGGACTGGGTAGACATAGAATCCCATCCACTCAGTTTTCGAATCAACATCTTGTCATCGACTATAGCTCGCGAGCACCCAGGTCCCTTGCCCCGGCGACTATAATGTCATTGTTGCTGCCATTATCCGACTCGTTTTGATTGCGCGGCTCGAATAGGCGCCTCCACCAAGTCGGAGGGTCCAGAGGACGGGAGCCATTGTGAAGGGGAGGGTACACATCAGTAAAGAAATACCAGACGTGCCCGATGACGACCCCCATAATCTCGTCCTTGGGGATCGTGCCGTGTAACACGAGACTGAACCCCATCAAGACCCAAGGCAGATAGGGCGCTGTAAAAACGAGGAGGCCGAGGAAACTGAGCCTGGTATCTGGGTTGCGTCGAGACCAGATGTAGACGAGGGTCGAGGAGAGTGGGTGGCCAAGGAAAGGCATCGAGACGAGGGGTGACAGGGCGAGAAGGCTCGCCATGGCATACATAAGTAGCCAGGAGAAATGCGCCGGGGAACGACCAGAAGACTCTTCGAGGAGCCTGGCATACCGTTGGAGGAAGTAGACGTGAAAGAGGAGGTCGAGCGAGAAGGGGCCGAAGTAGAGGAATGTCGTTAGGAGCCGCCAATACTGCAGACAGATGATGGTTAGCAGGGTCTTGCAAGCCTATGCGAAGCGACTAATACGCTGAAAGGTGGCAATATGCTAACGATGCACTGGGGGAACAGGTTGATGAAAAGGATCGGGCTCAATGATGGAGGGGATGGGAAGAGAGAACGAAACCGACCTGTGATTTACTAAACACAGCGCGAAAACTGTAGAAGAGCTGGAAAGGAGTAACTATTTGGCATTGCACCAGAGCACTGGTTAGCACCGTGGCAGTTGTCCACCATCGCGTGCATGTTGGCATTTCCCAGAACCAGGCCTCCAGAGGCAGCCGGCCTCCATCCATGACTTGGTCCATTGAAGCGACGTGGGACCGAGGGGATCTGAACAGCGTAGCGAGGAAGCGATCAATTCGGGAGACGTGGGAGTCGACGAAGCCAAGTCTAAAAAGAATGGAGGATTAACGGAAACACGGAGATGGGTCAATTAAGCTTGGATGATGGTAAGGTGCAGAGAGAGGGTCCTTTGAGTCAGATAAGATATCGCACAAAGGCGCCTCAGGACAGTTGGTATGATGCCTACTAATCACCCGCTGACTTATCCCCCGCGGCGCTAGTGTAACTCGCTGCGATGCGATGTGGCCTTTCCCCCCTTTCGCACTGAATGCCGGCGCTGACGTTGACTGGCGGCTTTATGGGGCAGGTGCCAATTCCAAGCCTCCACCCAAGTGTCGGAACTTGAATTGAACTTCGGAGGCTCGGAGCCGGCGAGAGATGTACTGTACAGAGTACGTACCTCTGAGGTGGGTTTGATTGGGTGGCTGAATCTAGGGTCTCGGGATGTGGCTGGGAATTGACCCCTGCATGTGGCTCGAGCTGGACGACCAATGACCTGGGCTGCTTAGAGCCATCATCACCAAGAAAATCGCGGGGCTGGGGTGGTTAATTAAATACGGCGCGTGCTTTCCGCGTTTGCGCGCGCCGCTCTTTAAGCCGTTAGTTCCACCTCGTCTTCGTTTCTTTAACAAAGGCATTTCCTCCATCGCACATCTTCCTCCCCGACGAGTCTCCAGAAGACGTTGCTCATTCACCCGGCATCATCATTACCGCCCCGTCAAGAAACCCCCATGGCTCGAATATCGAATGCATCTCGCAAATCGCGCCCCAGCGACGTTCAAGGTACGACCTCTCCAACACCCGACGACGATCTGCGCTCCGCGTTCCGCGCTCGACGGTTCTCCAGTCGCATTCGGATTCATCTTCGCGCCTGCGCAAACTCGGCCAGTGACGATAGAGACTAACCAACACTCACAGCTGGCGACCCAGTTCCTGTTCGAGCGAAGCGACGTTACCGCCCTGGCACCGTCGCCCTCAGAGAAATCCGTGCCTACCAAGGCCACACCAAGCTGCTATTGCTGAAGCTTCCCTTCTCTCGTCTTGTTCGTCGCTTCTCGTCTTGCGCCCTCGGATTGTCGCAAATCTAACCCCTCTCATAGGTCCGAGAAATCGCCCTAACCGTACGACCGCAAGGAGAAGGGCTCCGATGGCAAAGCCAAGCCATCCAGGCTCTGCAAGAAGCTGCAGAGGCCTTCATCGTCCATTTGTTTGAGGACACGAACCTCTGCGCAATCCACGCCAAGAGAGTAACAATCATGCAAAAGGATATTCAGCTGGCCAGGCGGATACGCGGCATCTGGGGCGGCCTTGGTTGACGTCGGAAGGTGATGCGAAAGGGAAAAGGGAACAGGATTGGGATAATTGATTGGCGTTTGTGGTGTCTCCAAGGGATTTATACCTCCAGGCGGTTTGGTGTGGGATTTATTGGTCTGCGCCTTTTGCCGCAGCATTGTGGAACGCGGTTTCTTCATGAAACATGGCTTACATTAGTACCT
Organism: Thelonectria rubi; assembly: GCA_013420875.1. NCBI lineage: Eukaryota > Fungi > Ascomycota > Sordariomycetes > Hypocreales > Nectriaceae > Thelonectria > Thelonectria rubi. The sequence goes on along the minus strand of WMHX01000230.1, from coordinate 28,294 downwards.
GATACTACGACTACTTACGTATCTGTTGTAATACATATCTCAGGACTTGATGTCCATCATTCGGTGTCTGTGGCCTGCAGTTGTTTGCTTACCTCGCGTTGCGACGCCCACCGACTTGAGCTACTCTAATACTACTGCGTATACAAGCTAAGTACCTAGTAGGTATAAGGATGCGCCTCTTGCTCCTGATTCAAGCTGCCAGGCCTCCCGCTGTTCGTGCAGCGCCTCGACCAGGGCTCTTATCGTTTGGAGCTATGAGTACCCGAAGGTAACAACTATCGGCATCGCGTGGCAGTCCTTGTGCAGCAGTGCTCTATGTTCATTGGCTGGCATGTCAGGTCCCGTTTGGCCTTTGGTTGTCATCGGCGTTCCGACGACCCGTCCCCTGACGTAATTGGCTCCGATCCTCCACGGACCTGCACCCTCAAACTCCCCTCCTTCAGCTTCTCACACTCCGCCCATCGGACACTTTGAGTTAATTCCCTGAACCAATCTTCATCTTTTCATTGATTTCTGAACCAATTGGCTCCCGATCACAAACCAGATCGACAAGGAAACCGAGCCACTTTCCAACAATGAACCGCATCTTCGCTTCTCGGCCTACCTTCCGAGCCGTTGCAGCTGGAATTGGCCCTGCTGCATGTGCCGGCAGTCTCCTCGTCAACCGCCGCACAATTCGATGCGACGCTCCCTCCTTGACTGCTTCCCCTTCTCCTCGACCCCGTCGATCACATGCTTTGGAGCTGTCCCCGGAGACTGTTAGCCAGATTTCCAGCGGCAGCGTTACTGGTTTGTTATCCCTCGCAAGTTGGTGATCCATCATTGAAATCATGTTCGTGTCGTACTAGGATTTGGCGTCGGCGTCGTCGTGACGCTCTTTTCCCGGACACTCGCCTTTCTTACTGGCTTGGTTGGTCTATGTCTCCATGTAAGAATGAATACTCCCATTTCGTGGCATGATATCACCGCCTCCCTAACTTTCATGACATAGATCGCCTCGCGCTACGGAGTAGATGTCCCTCAGATTTTGGGTATCCAGAAGTACTTGGACGGGAATGAAGTGTGGGAAAAGTCCAAGGGGAAGCCATGGTTCACTGCGTCATTCCTCGCAACCTTTATTTTGGCGACTGCTGTGCACATTTAAAGTCGGGTGTCTTGCAAATTTGTTTTCATATCAAAAACGTTCTTCGCCAGGTACAAAAAAGCAATCAACATTGTCCAGGTCATTGTAAGTCCACTCGGTCAATTAATAGTCAATCTGTCTGTGGGTTGTAATGAAAATTATGAGATTAAATCACTATTCCCCGGTTTCTCTTTGTACCCCCACTGCAAGGTTGCGTTGAACTGATGGTATCAATGCTGAAATGAATAGCAGAGAGGATTCTCTTTGGCGGCCAGCGATTATCTTTGACCATGTCTTCCATCATCCATGTTACGCTGTCCATGGCCATCGCTACTCAATGGGTGCAGTCTCTCTCTTGAGCCAGGCCGTCGTCAGACCATCATTCTTGAAGAAGGGCTGTGTCTTCTGTAACACCTCGGCATGGTACGCATTGAGCCATGTCTTCTCGGTCTCGGTGAGTAGGCCCACGTCGATGAGGTTGCGGCAGTACGGAACCATGGTGACGTGCTCAAATCCAAGGAAGGGCTTGTCGCCGAAGGAGTGTTTCGTCTTCACCTCCTTGACGATGATGACGTTTTCGATTCGGATACCGAACTTGCCATCTTCGTAGTATCCAGGTTCATTAGATATGACGTTTCCAGGGGCGAGGGCAACCTCCGCGAACTGAACCCGTGTTCCGATGCCAATTGGGCCCTCATGAACGTTCAAGAACGACCCAATGCCATGTCCGGTGCCGTGTCTGTAATCAAGACCATGTTTCTGTTCCACGAGTTAGCCGCTACATTCTTCGTCTAATCCAGACCTGCTTACCCATAGATGCTGTCGAGCTAGAGAGTCCAGTGCAAACCCAGTTGTGCCCTTGGGAAAGACGGCCAAATCAAGACCAATGTGACCCTTCAGAACAAGGGTGTACGCCTCCCTCTCCACGTCAGTAGGTGTTCCGAAGTGAAGCGTTCGTGTGGTATCTGTCGTCCCATCGCGGTATTGGGCGCCGGAATCGCATAGATAAATGGCATTTGGGTCGATGGAGGCGCAATTACCCCTTTCTGGGCCGTAATGAATGATGGCGGCACTGAAATAAAGACCCCATCAACATGGACCCTTTTATAGTATAGGTTCTCGCGAACCATGAAGGATGGATGACTTACTTTGCACCAGTGGAAGAAATGGTGGGAAAAGAAAGGCCGACGAATCGGTCTTTCACGGCACGGAGCTCTTCGAGCTTGTCAGAGGCCTCGACCTCATCCAACTTATTCTTCTTGACCACGAGCTGATCCTCGAGCCAAGCGAAGTACTCAATCAAGGCAGCGCCGTCCCGCACATGGCAAGAGCGCATTCCTAGAGCCTCTGCCTCCGTCTTGATCGCCTTGGCATCGCCGATGGGACTTCGTATCTCGTCGACCATGGAAGCGCCTCCAAGTGCGGTCTTGAGAGCCCAAGACCCCTTGGAGGAAATAAGGAAGCTTCCCTGAGCAGCATGCTCAGATGCGATGCGCTTACTGACAGTAGCGTGAAGATCACGAGAATCATCCAATATGCTAGTGTATGGCTTGATGGTGACGTTGTTGGAGCGAAGATGGGAGCGAGAGTTGTCGTCTAATTTCGAGTCGTCAATGTATAACGTGGCAGAGGTTGGGGTGACGATGGCGTATGAGAAGAAGACGGGGTTGTAAGGAATATCACTTCCTCGCAAGTTGAAGAGCCAGGCAATCTCATCCAGCATTGAGACGACGAATCCCTGAGAGTGCTTCTTTTCTAGCTCCTGGCGAAGCTTTGCGAGCTTGTTCTTGACAGTTTCACCTGCAAGTTCGTCGGGTTGAATATTGACGGGTTGGCTTGGGCGGGCAGGCCGGTCGTCCCCCCAAACCAGGTCAACCAAGTTCTCCTGGATGGGCACCAAATCGGCGCCGCCACACTTGTGGATTTTCTCCAGGAGGCTCTTCGCCGTCGAGCCCGAGATCAACGAGGGGTCGACAGCAACTTTCTTCCCACCGGCGGACTGCTCGGCAGACCACTCCTGCCAGGTGGGTACATCTTGGAGGCCCTGCTTGAGCAGAGACCAGTTCTCATCAAGCTGAGAAGCAGCCTGGTTGAAGTATCGGCCATCGGTGGCCAGGGCGGCCGACTGCAGGGTCACAACGGCGCAACCAGCGGAGCCGGTGAAACCGGAGATGAACTCACGTCTGGCGTCGCAGTCTGCAATGTACTCAGACGAGTGACTGTCCTCGGAGGGGATCACTATTCCATGGGCGGACATGCTCGGTCAGTGATGTCACAGGGCGGGAGAGCGTCGAGGTGGGGTGGGGTGATGTTTACCATAGACTTGGACATTGCGGTCCTTCATCAAGCTCCTTAGGTGGGTGAGCCTGGCAGTGGTGTTGACCTTTTCCATGGCGGCAGATGAGAGTAGACGACGCGTGGGAGAGGTCGATGCCGCAGACAATGGGGGCCGTGGTGTTGCGATACGAAGCAACCTTGCGGTAGTCTGGAGGAGCATAGACCGTTCAGAATAGAGAGAGCTGCGCTCGACAGTACCTGTGTCAGCGGCGAGGATGGGAGCTGGCGAGATGGCGTTGGCGAGGCTTGTATTTATTTGGATTCAAGGGCTGAGCAGAGTTGAGAAGGCGCGGGGAATGCAAGCTCAAGGTCATGGAGAGTAAATTGGGGGGGAGGAGAGGCGAAAGTGGGGAGCTTTATGGAGGGGAACCTAAGGAAGGTGTCATGATGGACGATGGAGAACGGCTCGATGGCCCATGAATAACTGCCTATTGGAAGCAGGTGCCTCAACGGGAAAGAGAAATACGAGCAGGAGATCCAAATGCTCGTTTCGACAAGGACCTGGCGTTATTCACCCCGAGCGTCGCGCGCAGCAGTGCGTTTTGGGCTCACGAGACCCTCACGAGCACAGTGACCCACGCATGTTTTGCAGCCCGCAAGCGGATAATGATCAGTCACGGACCTCCGATAATTATTGAGGGCTTACAATGTTGATTAGCTTCGGGCACTACCCGACGTAATATGCTGCTACACTTCAGCTGAGCTGCTTCCTTCGAGGGACCCAGGATTTAGCTGCGAGCAAGCACCTTTGAAGCGCGCTGACTCAACGTGAAATCCCCTCCACTCAAGAGTCCCGAGTCCGATCGTTATAGTGGCATGATCTATGCGGTCGTTATTAAATTCACGGTGCCCGCGGATCTTGCTGCATTCCTATCTCTTCTTTAGCCTTTAAAGTATTATTTTAGGTAGTACTATTAAACTTATAGGCCTAAGTTTAAAGGACTATTTAAGTAGAGTTTAAAGATAATAAGTATTTCCTTATTTAGAAATAAAGCTTTTAAATTTTTTTTATTAAATATAATATATATATTTTAAAAAAAAAAGATTTTAAAATATAAATATTTATATATAAATAATAATAATAATTTTAATTTTTATAATATATATATATTATATATAATTATATAAATATAATATTATTATTTTAACTTTTTAAGATTTTAATATATCTTTCTTTTAAATACTATTAAAATAGAGTTTAATTAATAAAGTAAATTAGGTTCTATACTATATTAGTATCATTTTATGCTCGAGTCTTAAGCCCGCCCACTCGACTCCCAGGCGCCCCACCAGAGAACAATGTAATGAACTGCCACTCAGGCAAAACGTTTCTTTGACATGCAACTGTGCTGTTTGCGTATAAATCAACCACGAGAGCCCGCCTCGTCTTGCTTTATTCTTCATCACCTTCTTTCAGACGCCACTATTTTACGGCCTTATCATCAGCTGCTTCGGAGCCTCTGTGTCCTCAAATGTGCCTGATTCAGCCCCCAACCTTGAACCCGAAAAGAGTCGAGCAGAACGTCACCTTCACCACACTTGACGCACATTAAGGACATCAGAATAAGCTGTCAAGTCGATTTGATCGTCGTTCTTCGCATCTCAAGTCGCTAGACACGCTTCTCGCTGTCCTAGGCTTGGATTTGTTGTGCCGCTCACGGCCCGCAGACCGAGCCTCAGCCTACCGGTTGCCCTATCTCAAGGAATCATAACTTAATTCCCTCATTTCCGGCATTGCTTGGGCTGGTGTGCTTCAGAACGACCATGAATCAAATTCCCATTCCCACAACCATACCAGAGGTTGAAGCCGTGAGCCTCCCCAAAGATCACGGACCCGAGTGCTGCTAGTCTCGTGCTGATGCTGCCCAGCTCATCCTCTCATTATATCGACCAAATACTCCAGAAGCCATCTCCAGGATACAAGCGACCTTGACACAATTGCAAAGCTCTCCTCAAGCGTGGGGAATGGCGCGAGACCTTCTATCTCGCCCAGACAGCAAGGTCAAGTTCTTTGGGGCCCTCACCATCATTATCAAGCTCAACAATGAGAGGTATGTCTGCTGACTCGCACCGTCATGTTGGGCATCTGACTCATAACCCATACGCAGCTCCTCTCTCTCAACAGAAGATGCAGACGAACTTCTCCAGGGCCTCGTCGGGTGGTACCTGGAAGCGCTGCACCAGGCGGATAGTCCGTTCGTCGTAAGGAAGCTCTCATCTGCGCTGGGAACTTTCTTTCTCCATTTCCATCGTCTTTGGGGACAGTTCATCCATCACCTCTCGATTTGCCTCGTATCTGGACAGCCTTGCAGCCCTGCCACGCTGAAAGACGCGCCAGATTCGGCCTCGGTTATTGAACGCCTTAACCCCTCCCAGACTCGAGCAATCCTCTGGGTTCTGGGCAGTGTTCTGGAAGATACTGCCAAATACGACCTGAATTCCGCGAATAAGTCAGTTGTGCCAAGAAACTTTGATCGTCAAAAACGACTGACCCGGCCATAGTATGGGCCTCTACGGCGCAATTTTAGAGAACATGCCCGATGCTGTCGCTCTGATGTCCCGTGGCATGAGCGCTGAGCTGAGCGGTGAACTGAGCGCTGGATTGGCTCCTCAGAACCTCGGAGGTTTCGAAGGCACTTTCACCACATCCATCAAGTGTCTCCAGTCCTGGATCTGGTTTGCGCAGCGAGCATCATCCCGAGATAGTCAGCTTGTTCAACCCGTCGGTCCGCTCGTGATGTCGGTTATCGCCTCTTTGCAGGTGGACCACCTTTACGATGCCTCCATTGAGCTCATGGTCGACCTACTTTCCAACTGCTCCATGTATCTTACCGAATCCCACGTCCAAAGTCTGTACGACCTATTTGAGAGCCCTTGGTTCCATCGCCGATACGAGGCCTTGATCGAGGGGGACTTTGACTTCGAATCAACGCGCCTGGGGCACCTGCTTCTCGCATTTGGTGACGCCAGAGTCGAGAAGCTGATGCAAGCAAATGATGAGCGAAGCCGAAACTTGCTGTCCAAGCTGTGTGGACTTCTTGCCGCTGATGGTCACGCGATAGAGGAGGACAAGATCTTCGTTCCGGCATTAGAATTCTGGTTGACCTTTGCCGAGACCATGACAGATGCTATGTATTCTGAGGACGGCTCGTCAACTACATGGATTCCTCAGGCTTTGTCATTCGTTCTCCAGGCGGTATCCAATGCATGGCAAAAGGCCATCTTCCCGCCCATGGCGTCGTTCATGTCGTGGGATTCCAACGACCGCATCGGCTTCCATAATACGAGAAAGGACGTTATTGATCTACTTCAATCAGTCTTCTCCATATCAGGGCCCCAGCTCGTGGTGACGTTTGCAGACCTCACTCTCAAGGGTCTCTCGAGTGAGAACTGGTGGGAGCTAGAAGCAGCGGCCTTCTGCCTCGGTGGTCTTGCCGACTGCGTCGAGGATGACGCGCGATGCGATGAAGCTCTGTCTTCGGTTTTCGCATCCTCCCTCTTCTCTCACCTTCGCACCAAGGAGCAATCCATTCCCCCGCGGGTGCATCAGACCTGCGTTGCGCTCATCGAACACTACACCAACTACTTTGAGCGAAATCTATCCCAACTCCCCGCCGCGCTCAACTTGCTCTTCGCCGTGGTGGGAGACCACGCCCTTACCACTGCCGCTTCCAAGTCGATTTCCAGGTTGTGTTCTTCTTGCAGACAGTATTTGCAACCCGAGGTCGGCGCATTCCTGGATGAGTACGAGAAGGTTGCTGCTGGAGGTCGACTCGACTGCGGCGCCAGCGAGAAGATCCTCGGCGGTATCGCTTCGCTTGTACAGGCTGTCCCGGACGAAACCCGAAGATATTCGGCGTGCGCCAGGCTTCTTTGCTTCATTCAAGATGATCTTCGTCGATCTCTGGAGTTGTTGCAGTCTCCCCACCTGGCCACAATCCCGTGTTTTGAGGCACCCAACTGCTCTTATGCCTCGCCCGATGAGCATCCCGCCTTGCACACTGCACTAAAGGCTCTGAGGTGCCTTTCTAGCACTGGCAGAGGCCTTCAGACGCTGAGCGAAGCTGTCAATTTGGACGACGAGCGCGCCCCAGTAGTCACCGTCGACGCCCAACTCGCCCGCCTCCAGGAAACCATTGTATCAATCATCGTGCAGGCGCAAGCATCATTCAGCACCAGTGGCGAAGTGGTTGAGATCATTTGCAATGTGCTCCGGAGCGGCTTCGCCGAGGTCGACCCCGGGCCCTTCGTGCTCCCGCCTCACGACGTTGCTCAGTACCTTGCCAACCAGACCCTGAGCACGCCTCGGGTAGGCCTCTTTGTGAGCATGGCCTGTTCCTTCGTCAGCTCTCTAGAACACGACGGGCTACAGGGACAGCACCGAGTCCTGGAGGGTTTGTTCCTCTGGGTCGTCGGCCTCCTCAAACAACTCCCCAGTAAGCCAGAGCCACTCAGAATGCTAATGGGTGACCTGCAGCTAAAGATCAGAGCAGATCCCGAAGCCGACCCGGAAGTCTCCCAGAGCGGAATCGAGTTCGTCAGCCGCTTAGTGTCCAAATGTCCAACCATCCTGCTCGACCTCGAGTCACAAGACGCAGCCGAGTTCTTCTTCATGTTCTCCTTGCAAGTTCTGGATGGCAAGGAGCCTCTTCCAAAAGCAAGCGCCGCCGATTTCTGGGTAAGTTCGCGTTCCCTTCACGTACAAGGACTTCATCTCTAATCAATAAAAGGCCGTTATCGTCAACGTCAGGCCCGGCACGCCAGGATCGGACGAAAGAGTAGTGCAAGCCATAAACAGCACTCTAGGGCCGTTACTCGTGCAGAGCCTGGTCAAGAATGTGGGCGGCAATGCCGCACGTAGCGAGCTGGACAAGCTCTGCGAGCCTCTGAAGAAGCTCGTCGTCCGATATCCCCTGACGAAGAGTTGGCTGGAAGCCGCTCTGTTACACCCCTCGTTTCCCAGTGCAAGGGTAACAGTGGAGGAAAAGTCCATGTTCGTTAAGAAGATCATCAAGTACGTGCGAACCGATTCCATGACGCTTTCCGCCCGAAGCACTTTCTGACCAATATCCGCAGCCTCAGAGGAGCCCGAACGACGAACCAAGTCGTCCGTGAGTTTTGGGTATCGGCCAGGGGTCTCAACTTCGCATACACCTCGTGAGAAACCAACGTTCGTCAGGAGACAAGCAATGTCATTTTATAGAGGGTGTGTTACCAATTCTTCGTCCATCTACTTAGACGGGGCGTTCTATCATTACAGTGTATATTCTACAGTCGAGGAGAAGAGGGGAGCGGGGGGAAGGAAGAGAATATGAAGGGGTGTTCTTGGTCTGTTCGAGTTCTCAAAGAGGGTGCTGACGCTCACAGGCCAACGGCGGACTTGACCGTTTGCATTGTTTCCTCGGCACTCTGTCGAGCCTTTCGGGCACCTATCGCCTCGATTTCGTCGAGATGAGCGTCGCCGGCATCCAGCAACTCCAGGTAACGATCCCGGATGCCATGCAGGCCGGAGACGACGGCATCAGTGGCCATTTCTTTGAGCTGCCTGGGGCCAATGTCGCTGTACTCGTTGGCGAGCTGCTCGGGGCCTCTCCCTCGGACGTCGAAGATGGATAGGATATCTAGAAGATTGGATATGCCCGGCCTGTTGGCAACGTCATAGGAAATACCGGGTAGCGAGTCGGTCAATGCAGAGCCCAGCTTCTTCTTGATTTCTTGCGGCGAGTCCGTAATAAGAATGCGTGATTTCTCCGACTGGTGCGACTTTGACATTTTGCTCGTCGGTTCAGTCAAGGACATGATGCGGCGGACGGGAGCTTTGCGAGGTTAGAGGTGACGCGCGACGCAGGCGGACAAAAAACGTACGAATGATGATGTCGGGATGCACCAGGTGAGGGCCGTAGGCATGGTTGAAGTTGGTGGCGCATTCGCGGGCGAACTCGATGTGCTGCTGCTGGTCGTGGCCAACGGGGACGTGGGTTGCCCTCGAAACAAAGTCAGCCTGCATGTCGTGGGGGAAGCATCGTCATGGCGAGCACCTGTGGACGAGGATGTCGGCCGCTTGAAGGACCGGGTAAGAGAAGAGCCCTAGCTTGAGACGCGAACCGACAGTTCGGTCCTCAACCGACGAGCCTTCGTCGACGTTCAACTTGCTCTGGAGAAGGGCAATGGCAAGTGGTTAATATCAACTTCAGTCCGAATCGCCGGCGGAACAGGAACTTGCCTTCCATTGAGTCATTCTGGAAAGATATCCCACAGACGCGGTGCAGCTGAGAATCCACATCAGTTCCGAATGCGCCGGGACCTAGAAGCACACGGGAGGGGGGGGAATCATCAGCCTCAGGGAATCGGACGGCGTCTGGCTCTCACAGTCACGACCAACCGAGGACTGGTAGAAGAGCGTGGCCCTCTCCGGGTCAATGCCAATGGCGAGCAACGCCGCCAGGGCCTCGCGCTTGCGCTTGCGCAGCTGTTCGGGCGGCTGCGGCATCGTGATGGCGTGGAGGTCGACGATGGAGTAGACGAGCTTCGTGTCGGGCTCCTCGCTCTTCTGCAGCTGCACCCATTGCCGGAGCGCGCCAATGTAATTGCCCAGGTGCGGCACGCCCGTGGGCTGGATGCCCGAGAAGATGACCTTGGCCTTTCCGGGTAGCTTCTGCATCTTTCTTTTCTCTTGTCAATGCGTAGCAGCTGAAGTTCGAGTCTGGTCAATGGCCATCCCATGATGGTGGGAAGAAAACATTGTGTATGCATCTAACGGGGATGTGTCAGACCGACGTCCTCCATCGTCAAGACTTCTCTTTAGATATTCGTCCTAACTTCTCTTAAAATGTCCTCAATTGGGTACCAAATCGAGAAGACTCTTCTGCACGAAGCTTACGGGTTCGATCATGCATGGTAGCAGCCATTGTGGCGACCAAACCGAACAGCAGCCATGATCTGTATTTTACAATGCTCAACCACAGAGAAGCATCCTCGCGTCCCTGTCAACCCGATGGATTCAAGTAATCGATTGACCTTTTGTTCATTCCCCAGGCATGATTTTACAAAAGCTCGAGTCCTCTCCGACAGCCTGTTGTACACGCAATGATAGATACAAGAGCTTCCCGTCCAATGGCAATGTCGCCATCCATTGCTGTATGGGAGCTATTCCTCGCAAGAAAGGGGTTCCGCCTCCTTGTCTTCTGCATCACTCTTCCTTGGCAACACTCTTACACGTTCGTCGTGGGTGGTACCTTCAGACCTGCCGCCTCGCGGAACCGTCGAGAGTTGAGGAGCTCCTCCACCTTCTCGGCGGTGCCAATCGTCTTGGTCTGGCCGAGGTGCGCCCACTTGGCGTCGATCTGGCCCTGCTGTTCCTCGGGAAGCGAGTCCATCTCCTTGCCAATGCCGGGCTTGCTGAACTCCCAGAAGTTGGCCTTCATGCCCACGCCGTAGTATTGGTGTTTGCGCAGATAGGACAGCCACAGCTGTACCGTCTCCGGCTCTCCGTCTCGAATCTGGATCAATCGCCGCAGCGTCCTCCGCTCAAAATTCTCCTGCGCCTTCTTGAAGATGAAATGACTCTTGGGGACCGTCCATCGCTCGGTGATGCGTGGCAGCGGAACGGGGCCGAAGGCGGGCAGGCCGAGGTAGTAGGCGGCTCGAAGGGCGAAATCGCAAAAGAACTCGAGTGGCTGGACGCTGTAGGAACGAAGTTGTAGGTCGCACGAGGGCACGCCGTATTCAGCCTCTCGTCTCAGTGGCTTCAAGTGCAAGGCCTCGAGGGAGCGGGGGTAGCGCGATGGCTTCGTTGGGTCCGTGTCGGGTTTGGCTTCGATTTTGTTGGGCACCAAGTCGCCAGGCGCCGCTCTATAGCTGGTCAGCGCATATCCGAGAGGGAGAGGAGACGGCTCAAGGCCGAGACAGGTCGTGGTCAAAGGAAACGACTCTTCGCAACGTACAGCGTGCTCTTGGCCCGGCAAGCGATCCATTGCGCCTCGGCCTGTCGACAAATGTTAGCCACAAGAGCCCTGCAGTTTAATTGGCCGTTTTTCAATACCGGAAGGCGTGTGAGGGACCGAAAACTTTGGCGGAGCATACTGCTTTACATATGGCGATGATGAGGTTCAAAATTGCTCCCATGTCGGCAACGAACAGAAAACGTGAGTCCGGCGCTCGGACCACCTGTGCACTAAACCACCACACCCAGACTTGAAGCGGCCTGCAGCCCAACTGCGAATGGCTTGACTGTGCCAGTAATATCAACATGAATTATGAGGCAATTGACGAGAACTGGAAATCATGCGACGTGTTTTGCGGCGCGTTCGACGCCCTGGAATGTTCCGTACACTCCATTGCTTGCAAGACAACGGAGCAACATTCGAAGTTTAAGTCAGACTTCATCTTCTTGGACATGGCTACGACATATGCGATGCCTTCCTAGGACTTCGCTCACCCTCAACGTCAGTTCGACATTGACAAACGACACATGAAACAGATAGTAACAGCAGTGTGGTTCAATTTCTTTTTCGGCGTTGGGCCACCAATTTCTTGTAAAAGGACTTCTTGCCGCTCGCCTTTTGCTTCTGGATGCCAGCATACTTGGTGGCAAACTTCTCGCTGTCGTAGGTGCTCATCACTTCCTCCAGAATCGTACCCTTCCTCTCCTTTCGGGTTAACCGGGCACTATAGAACTCGGTTGGGCCAGCGATGATCTCGCCCATGTGGGAATACTCGGGCGCGCTCGCTCGGAGGGCCTTCTTCTGGTGCTTGGGGTCGAGCACACCTCGCATGCGAAGGAGTTGCCAGTCGCGTTTAAACTCGGGCGTGAGCTCCGTCTTGGGGAGGTCGAACCACTGAGATCCCGCCGTGGCCTAAATTCCAGAATGTTAGCTTGCAGGTCTCTCGAGCCAAGTCCGGGAATCATGTGCAAGTGCGTGCAAAGGCAAGTGTCAGAGTAACTATGAAAAAGAAATCATAAAGCCATGGTCCTATGATCCAAAACGGATGCTTGTCCCATGTCATGGAGGCCATGAGGGCTAGTTCTCATCATTCGGGGGGTGGAGGGAGGAGAGATTGGAAACATGGTCATGTTCCAGCCGACAGAGAGGAGAGTCTTGTCCTTACCTTTGCTTGGCCCTTTGGTCCAGTTTGTGGTTGAGTGGGAGCTCGAACAGACAGGTCTTTACTGCTGCTGTTGCTCTTGGTGCTGGGCTGCGGCTGCGGCTGCAGAGCCGTCGAGACTTCGGCCTTCACCCCAGCGATCGCGACAGTCGGGACGGTGATGGCGGATGCAGCATCATTTTTCAGACGCTGCTCCGCCTGGCGCAGTAGCTCATCGACCTGATCATCTGAGATGTCTGTCATGATCCGCTGTCGACGGAGAAAGAAATCTCAAGAAGAGGTCGAAGGTCGGCACGCGAAGAAAAAGGCAACGGAGAAAAAAAAACCAGCCTGGTGGGGCAGCTTATGCTAAAGAGGCTGGCGTGGCTGGTGGAGTTAAGCGAGTTAAGGAGGGACCTGCACTTCACCGCGTATCGCTTTGCGTTTCAAGGTCAGTGCTTATCTACGCACACGACACCCCAAAGTGGATATTTAACAGGGATGTTGGTCCCCAATTGTGGCAGTGTGGCGGTGCAGCCCCTCCCGCCAACAAGCTTGAGGCTGGAGGAGCGCGGATGCCCAATCGTCATCGCCCTTCCGCCATCTCTTGTTGTTTACCAACGCTTCCATCTTGAATGATATATCTATCAGCATCATGGACCCGCAGAACACTTCAGCTTCGTCGCACTCTCAGTCTAACCGACAGAGGCCGGTGTACGATTCTAGTACAGGCGGACATTATGGTAAGTTGCTATTCCAATGCGCCCTCCGTTGCTACCCGAAGTCTCCCGCTGACTCCAAGACGCGCAGGCGCATGTGCGGCGGTATGGAAAGCTTCAATTTCTCGCGACTTTGCGCGACGTCCTAACTCTGAGTTTCTAGCTCGCCTCGCAGGGCTTCGCCCCCTCGGAGCTTTACACAGGCCCTTGGGCGAACGTACGTCACGAAGCTATTGATGGAATAATACCGGCCTAGGTCGCTAACAAGAGAATAATATAGGCTCACCAAGGCCTCACCGGTCAATACAAGGACATCCTAACTACATATTGGCAGCACACTATCAACCACCTCGAAAACGACACCCACGACTACAAGATCCACCAGCTGCCGCTTGCGCGCATCAAGAAGGTCATGAAGGCCGACCCCGAGGTCAAAATGATCTCTGCCGAAGCCCCCATCCTGTTTGCCAAGGGCTGCGACATCTTCATCACTGAGCTGACGATGCGCGCCTGGATCCACGCCGAGGAGAACAAGCGCCGTACCCTGCAGAGGTCCGACATTGCCTCTGCCCTCGCCAAGTCTGACATGTTTGACTTCCTCATCGACATTGTCCCTCGTGAGGAAGCGGCAGCCCACAACAAGCGATCGACGACGCAACCGGGCTCCAGCGCTCAAGCGGTGCCCCCCGCCGGACAGTCCCAGATCCCTGGCCAGCACTCCAATATGGCTCAGCCGCAGAACCACGCGTCGTCGCACCCCATGGGCCCGACCGACTACATGGGCGGCCATGCCCTAGGCCCTGATCAGGACTATCGACAGAACCCCAACATGTATCCGGGACAGGTTGCCCCTAACCCTCCAACCGCGTATGGCCAGGCCCAGCCGGCCAACATGTATGGGGACATGGAGGGAATGTATCCCTATTCCGCCATGCAGGCTCAGCAAGTATGTCAAAACCGCCTGCTCTTTCGTGTTCTTTTCTCATTTCCTCCCTGAACGATCCGATTCCATGACACTGACAAGATTCAGGCGCCAATGGCCAACGAGGAGTTCGAATGATCATCTCGTCCCAACCATCGGCTCCGTAGCAAAGATCGTTGGCGGGATCTACTGGGTCACCGTGGGTGTACAAATGGGGCGACACTCGACGCGGAAATAGTGGGAAGGGTTTGGCGCAACGGACTCATGCTTTGTTTGACATAGGTAGCTTGCTTGCCGGGCAAACCTCAGCCTGTCGCAATCGCACATTACACTGAAGACGTTCCTTACAATATGACGGTGGATTTGGTGTCAACATCCTGTAGCATGTGAATGCTCCTCTTCAGTCCCACTTCATTTCATCATTCCAAATCGTGACGAGAAGTTGGCCAGCGGTGCGCTCCTAGCGGGACTCTGCGCAATGGGCGTCAATCTGCAAACCTGATCAGCAAAGGCGGCTTCCAAACGTGCGTCTTTCAAAGGGGAAGTACTTTTCCAAGAGCATGGGTCCATTTAGGGCATCTACTCGCCCATATTTCTTGTTGCGTGAAGAGATGTCAAAGAACTCGTCGTGGTTATCAGATTGCAGCAGGTTGATGGTTTGCTGGAGCTCGTCGAGGTTTTCTCGTAACATCTGGCCGTTCTCAAGGCTGTCGACGAATTCGGTCAGATACTGCACATCCTGCGCCAGCGCCGACACCCCGTTCGGATTAATGTGCTTCACGTCTGATGACAGAGGCAGTGCCTTGAGGTCTGGTTAGTCCACATCGACATGCATCCATTCCTGAGCACATGCGAAACACTCACCAAGATCTTGCTGGCGGTATGGCTCAAAGCATCAAAGTAGATCAGTTCCTTGATCTCTCGTGGCAGCCCAAGGAGGGTTGACCCCATAATGTTGGAAAGATATCTCGTCAGGGTCGCCATGTAGTTGCTTGGTTCGTTGGTCACTGTCAATGCCGTCCTGCGTACATGTTGTCAGCCAGATCCACCAAGGCATAGTTGCAGACGGCTCACCAGTCGTATTCTGCTGTGTCCACAAGATCGTCAATCTTTGAGTTGACCAACTCGAAAATGCGCTTCTCTGCGGTTTTCTTGTTGTCCCTGAAGTGATCAGTCGCGCTCAGCTTGAGGGGCCCGCCTGCAGATGTCGACGAGCGAGCACGAATAAGCAACTGCTCCAGCTCTTGGCAAGCTATCTCGAAATGCTCCAGGTTGATGAGAATCTGCACTATCTGTCCCAGATATTGAGAACTCAAGCGCTCAACTAGAGACTTGCAGACCTTCTCGGTGAGTAGCTCATCTAACGACTGTTCATTCGCTTCTTAGCCACATTCCAAGTAAGCGTTCCCCAGTAAGAGGCCTCACCTTCTTCAGCGTTTCATCGATGACATTCGGGTGCTGGAAATGGTCGTCGGAGAAGAAGTAAAACTGGTTGAGGAAGTTTCGAATATCGATACAGCAAAGCGGGTACATCTGAGAAAATGGGAGAACACAGGGAAAGCTGTCTCTTAGTTAGCATCTCCTCGATCAAGGCAGTTTGTTGCTCATCGTGAGACATACACAAGGTCCTCGGCGGCTTTTTCTTGGGCGAACCAGCTAACGTTGACGACCTTTTCATACTCTTCGAGCGAGTTGATGGCCATTGGCATGTAGTCATCAGTTGACACGATCTAGCAGCTCCTTGTCAGCATCCCTTCTAACATGTAAGCCAGTCACACGCACCTCCTGAAAATCTTCACTGAATCTTCGTTTCAAGAGTTCGGCGTATTTGTCGAAAAGAGTAAGCAGAAAGTTATCAAGCACCGTAACAGTGTATCCCCAACCCTAATCCCTTTAGTCAGATGCTCCTCGCGCGCGAGCTGGTAAAACGTACCTCCATCGTTTGGATAAAGAGGGCGATGAAGCCCTTGATCTTAAGCAGGACCTCAGCATTGGTCACACTGCCCAAGGCCTTCGATGTCAGCTTAATCGCAGCACTGCACATCGACTCCCAGAGCTCCTCAATCTAAGAAAAGCAGAGTCAGCAGTGCGAATCAACCCAGGCGCAAGAGAGGATGCTCACATCGGCAGCAGACCGCAAGTAGGGGCTTCTTCGCATAGTCGCCTTCTCGATGATAGAGAAGCCAGCGATGCCTTCCAGTAAACTACTCAATGAAGATTCATCCTCGGCGAGGAGATCGACAGAACTGGGGAGGAGCAAATCCTTCTGCTGTCTTCGAGTAGCAGCATACTCGGAGCGGAACTTGTCTGTTTGGCCAAGAGCCTCGTGGATGTGAAGGGCTTCGAAAAGAGGAGTGAAGTCTACCTGGAGCTCCTCGTTGTCCAACACGTCAAATTCTTCGTTTTCGTCATTGACGAGCTCGATGGCCGAGTTCAACTTGAAATTCCCGAGGAAGGAGTCGATCTCGACACGAGTCCGTTGGCGCGACCGCCTGAGTTCCGTGTGATAGAAAGCGACTTCTCCGAGAAACTGGGATGTCTCGCGAATCCGAAATAGCCACGTATTGAGGTCGGTCATGACGGCTTCGGAAATGGCTTTCTGGGAGGCAGGGATGGACTTTTGTATGACATCGGCCAGCCGATGCTGGGTTGCGTAACGGTTCTGAATGATGGGAACGAGGTGCTCATTCTGGAGATCTTCGAGAGACTTGAGGGCGCCATAGTACTGTTTACGTCGCACCAGGTCGTGGGCGTTGTTGACTGCGTGTAGGATCTTGAGCGACTCTTTCAAGGCATCGGTGGCGTCGGCAATGTTCTGGCGGACTGCCTTGGTATTCACGAGAGCGCCCTTTTGCTCAGCCAGCTTCTCGGTGCTAGCCTGAATCGACTGGTTGAGCTTCAGAATCTCCGCGGTCAGGGTGACGGTGCCTTCCCGAACATGTTGGAGGCGGTTCACGGAATCGAGAAACTCCTCGTGTTTGGTGAGGCCGATGCGCTCGATCTCGGCTTCGCGGTCTTCGTAGTATCGGTTGAAGCACTGGGTCAGGATTGGAGTGCGATTGGAGTGGGAGGCGTCCTTTAGGACTGGGATCAGTTGGTCGAGGAAATCGGAGTCGGTCGAGGCGTGGATGACCTAAGGAGTGCAAGGTGGTCAGCACACGACCTGAGAATACGGAAAACGAGAGTGAGGGTGAGCTTCACATTTGGCACTGCAAATGCATAGTCATCCACAGCTGGCGGACGTCGAGGCATGTCGGCCACCTAATGGCTCTTCGCCGTGGAGCCAAAGAGTGTTCTCGTGTGGTGAGCGCTCAGATCTGTCCAGCCGATACCGAACGTCTGCTCATTCACTCGCATGCTTCCCAGTGCGCAAGGGGGGGAAGGAGCCGGCGGTCACTGCGAAGGAGTGCGAAGCAAGTCACGACGCAGCACTCAGGTTGATTGTCTTGGATGTCCGTAGTACGTACTTCGTCGAGGAGGGCACAGGTCCACTGCGGTCAGCCTGGAGCTCTGACCTTGGGCTCAGGCGCATGGATGCGACACGCCAACTTCGTTCTTAATCGTGGCCGGGGGTGGGTACTTCAGTAGGCGCATCGGAGTGCCCCGGTATAAAAATGCATGGGAGGGAACATCGTGGATGTCAATAATCACGTGTCCATCATCATCATCGAGATCTTTGGGTCGGGTCAATTTCAGCTTCATCGTTGATACTCAGTCAAGCAGTCGAATGATGGCTGAGATTTCCTCATGACTTTAAGCTTAGTGATGCTGCGTCACAGGTTGCCCTTTTAATCCACCAAAAAGACTCGACATATCATTAAATTTCAAGCAAACCGGAAACCCTGCCTGCACAAACATCATCCAGTCTCGAAATGTCCAGAATGCCAATTAGGCACTCTCGAATACTTCTGGATGTCGATCTCAATCTTCTTGCAACACCATATGAAAGCACAAGTGTATACAGTACTGGTACATACATATACGTAGATCTACATAATTGCCTAATACTAAAACAGACAGAAAAGCGTGAGAAGCACCAAACCCCCAACTACCTAATTCCTCCTTTTCTCCCGAAAGGATTACACGTACACGGAAAGAAACCCTTGCGCCTCCAGTTCTAGGATTCCCGCTTGCCTAGGACCGACCGAGACCCGAGACCCAAAACACCAAGGACGGGGTGTCAGAATTGCCGTTTGAAGAGAAGCCATCGCTCAGGATATGAAACCCCGTGTGCAGATTCCACGTTCCCAATCAATACCCGAAACACCATAAAAAGAGCCCATTCCGCAAATAACTCCTTGAATGCGGGACTCTTAGCCTCAACTAAGATGCCCCTAAACAGACAAACCGCCAATACTCCTTCCAAAAGAAAACATCAAACAATCCGGCTTTCCACGAGGCAATTACTCAGGAAGCGTGCCCATCGTTTGCTGACACTCGGGGCTTCAAGCAAAAAGCAAACCAAGCATCTTGATCACCTCAGTATCGGATGCTGTACCCATCCGCCAGGATGGACTGCCCAGGAAACGAAGGCCGAGATGCAAAGCCCAGTGAAGAAGCAGCACAATGAAACGCTGGCCATCTTTGCCCCTCATAAGCGAGTGCTGCCATCCACTGCAAGAGAGAGGACGCTGCGTGGGCGTGAAGGTGTCAGAGACACGGTCTTGCTGCTGCATAGTGGGGTGTATCATGAAACCCATCCATGCAATTGGTGTCGTCTTTCCTCGGAGTCATTGACCAAAAACCCGGTATATAGAACAATCATGACTCAGAAAGACAAACGCGGCGTTGGTGTTGACTATGCCCAGAGGCCAGTCCGACCGCAAGAGCGTTCTTTTGATGAGGCGACCGCGAAGCAAGACGACGCGGTCGAGCCCGGGAAAGATGTGGTGATCTAGTGCGATGCCCATGAGCCATTACTTGGACCGTTGGGAGGGTAGTACTGCTCCTCTTGGGTACCATTGAGGGCCTGGCTGGCATCGATGCCATCGAAGGCCCAGCCACCATTGTTTTCGTCCAGGTCGTATGACTTGTTCGCCTCGAGACCAAATTGGTCTGGTGCACCGTTATCCTCCCCAGGTTCCCCCTTGATCTGTCGGGGAGACGAAAAGGGGTGGTCCTGGCCTGTAGCCAGATTTGGTCGAGGATGCATGTAGTAACCGCCATTCATCATTGGCACTGGTCCCATGTCCGCCGGCGGGCCGACATCAAAGGTAGAATGCCGCCGTGGTGTGTCCTGGGTGGGCATGTTTCGAGGGAACTCTTGGGCCAGAGCAGTTCCAGTCGCATATCGATTATTTCCTCTGCTTGTATCGAGAGAGTAATTGCCCTGATTCGGGTGCGGGTATGGCATCGCAGAAGGAGCGGGGGCCATTGAGCTCATGTAGCCATGCTGGTGTTGATGTTGAGAAGCCTGGGGAGGAGGGAGCTGGTGTTGATGAGCCTGGTAGCCATACTGGGCGGGTGCAGCCGCGTAATGATGTGGCATCTGAACAGCTTGGAAGGATGGCGCAGACATGGCACGCTGGAGAACGCTGCCCTGGTTATGGTTATAATCCATGATGGAGGGATACAAGGTCTGGATGCCGTAGCGGTCCTCTCCACACTCAGTCTCGTCGATGGGGCTTCGGAAGTTTTGGTTCATGAGCAGCTCGGTTCTAGGCACGATGTTGGAGAGCTGCTGATGCTTCGTGGGGGTCACCAGTCGGCCGCCCGTGACGTCGTCCACGTTGTAGTAGCTGACCATGTGGTGAGGCACGCCATGGAAAGTGATGCTAATAGTCTTCTTGATGAGACCGGCAGGCTTGAACGGATACGAGTCAACCAAGCTCCCGATCAGGGCTCGTTCTGGGTCCTTGGGGTTTCCGTTCATATCGACACCGCTCCAGTTTTGCGTGCGAGCGGTGTTCTCCGTCTTCGAGATGCCAAGCTGGGGCTTCTTGTTCTTCTTGAGTGCTCGTTTTTTCTCGCCGGGTGGGAAAGGCTTCTCGAGTTCGCGATAGATGAGAAAATTGTTAAGAATTCGACTCGGGCTCCAGGAAACGCCATCGGTCCAGCGCTTGATTCCCGAAGCATGCTCTTCGTAGATGAAGACGAACCCGCTCTTGATCAGATCCGAACGTTCTCGATCGTGTGGTCGGCGGGGAACGTGGTTGAGATGTCCTGACAGGCAGGCCTCGAATAGGATGAGGGCGTCAATCGTCGAGCCGATGTAGCCCTCATATGTAGGTAACAATGGGGTCGCCATTGTGCGTAAGTAAAAGCTGGTTGAAAGGGGGAACGGTAAGATATGGATGGCCGATGCACGCGGTTTAAGGACGCCTTCTGGCGCGATGTTTTAAACCTTGATGCCTTTGCCTCTCAGTCGGCCAAGGGAGGGAGGGACACGTCGAGGTTCAGACGCTTGAAGGTGCGAGCAAAGGCGACAATTGCAGCGAAAGAGTCTCGAAAACTTTTGTCGAAGTGGGAAAGTATCGGATAGAAAGTGAGGGTGTTGTTGTTGTTGGTGATTGAAGTTCGTGGTGCCGGAGCAAGGGGGATGGATAAATTGCAGAGGGTAGGCGCTCAACTTTAAGTAAAGAGGCAGGAGCAATCACGCTCGTGGCTTTCCGCACCAAGGGGCGTGGCCAAAACGCTTTCGAAGCTTCGCGGTCTTCAAAAAAGAAAGATGCAATGCAGGACTGGTTATTTGTTTGGTTCTCGGAACCTACCAGACCTGCAAGTCCAGGCAGCCAAGTGGCGATGGAGGTGGTGTATGCCGGCGGCTTGTCGAGGAGCTGGCGGTGATCAGTCCAAGACTTCAAGAAGGTTGAGCGGGAGAAGTAGGTTGAAGAGGAGGCGGGAGGGAGAGATGGTAGGTGACTGGTCCAGGTCTAGATTCGACAGGAGAGAGTCAGTACGGCCCTAACACTTCATTCACGGACGGGTGTGGCTTCGCAGATCGTCGGATGGGGACTGGTGACGGAACCCAGAACGGCCAACGAGGCGTCAGAGTGCTCGAGGCGTTTCCGACAGCTCCTTTTGCCGGCTGAGTCTGGCCAAGGATGGGGGGCTGGATACGTACTCGACGAGGAAACTGGGCCAATACCCAGGAGCAGGAATGGTCTCTCCTCAACAAAAAAGGAGTCAGCGATGTGGTAGAGGGTGTTGATTCCAGATGAGAATCCTGCCGGGTGTAGTGATGGGCTGTGCGCCTGATAAAGCAACAACAGCCGTTAAGAAGTTAATATATGAGTGAAGTAACTTTCCGATGTCAATGGCTGTACCTTTTTTTGCCTCTTTTTTTTTTTTTTCTTCCTGTCACGCACAGCCAGAGCTATGACAATAGCTGGACGTCCGGACGATGATGGAACGGAATTGATTGCGGCGAGAATTAGAGACGAGCGCAGTGATGTCGCTGGGCCTTTGGTCTTGTCCCTTTGACGAAGACGGTAGTGTTCGTAGTCGACGATACCAAGATGGGAACGGCTATCGTTGACCAGGAATGTCTCACTTGACAATGCGTGTGTCTTGCGTGTCTCCCCTCCCCTCGGTACGTTGTAGTCCGGACCCGGGTAGCTTGGTTGTCTTGGAGTGACACAGTTTCGGTAGGCCCGCGGCTGAGAACGGTGGCCGAAGACAGAACGAGAGGGCCGAGAAGCGACTCCCGGGGAAAGACGCGGATGCACAGGAACGGGAGGTGAACCTCGTGCGTCCTTGCGGCGAATTGAATGAGAGGTGCTCCGTCCTCCTCCTTGTCGTCGACGGTGTGTGGTTTTTTTTGTCTCTCCTCTTTCGGACGAGGGACCCGGTCCACGAACCGCACACCAGATCGAATCGCGAACGGCAGACGGACAAGACGGACAGAGACGGCCCCACGGGACTTTGTGGTCGGCAGGCAGAGGCCGATTGACTCAGGTGCAACTCGCAGGCGAGTGTCTTCTCTGGTGTTGCTTGACTCCCTCGTCTGCAGGCAAGGGCTGGCTTGTCTTGATGATATTCTTGTGGTTCCTGAAAGTATGCGACGCCAATTAAGTTTGAGTTCGAAGCTTGGGATGGTGTGCCGGCCCGTCGACCGTCGACGGGGTGTGGCAAGTCGATGGATGAACTTACAGGGAATGAAGAGAGAGGGGATTTGGAGAGGAACGCGGGAAGCGTGAGGGCCGAGTAGCGTCTCGGGGTGGGCGATGGGGAGGAAGAAATAGCTTGCGGCCGAGGGGGGGAAAAAGTATGGCCAGCAACAAGTGATAGCAGAGAGAGGATCGATGATGGACGGGTTGGTGCGTCTTGGGGAAACGAGGGCAGCTATATGGTAGTCTGGACGTGGCTAGCGAATTCCCTTGTGCTTGGAGGCACTGTACAGTCAACTCGACGTTTCGCTCCTCTGCGTGGCCCAAGACTTCTGATGTATGCTACTGCTGCTGCTACTGCGGCTTTGGGGGAAGAGGCCGCAACTAATAAAGAGAGGAGGAGGGGGGGGGGATGGGGCGTGCAGGGGCGTGTGGATGGGGAAGACTCTCTCCGGTGTGGTGTGAGAAAAGCTGCACCAGCTTGTCGGCGTCTTCGGTGGGCACTTGGTTATCAACGGAACCGACCAAGACGTGAGATGGGGGACCACGGCTGGAGCTCGGGACTTGGGCTTGGACGGTGTTGGGGCGGTTTCGAACTGTTCGTTCCTTTTTGTACTTGTTGCGCTTCCGTTCTGAGGGAGAGGAAAAAAAAAACAGGTGACGGCGACGATGACGAAGATGACGGCCAGCGATGGTTGGGAATTGGCCGGCGTCGGCACTAACAGTTCGAGGAGTAAGACCGATGAAGATTGAGAAATCAAAGGACGAATGAATGATGGTGAAGCACTAACAATGGTGACGATAATATCCGGGAATCTGAATGCGGCTATGTCCGTTCGGTGTGAGTCTTGTTTAATTGTGCTGGCGCAAGAGGCAGCGAGAATGGACGGCTTTGGTGAACGACTTTAGAGGGTATCACAAGGAATAAAGATTGCATGAGAAGTGGAAAGTAAAAGAGGACAGGGACAGAGATGGAGAGAGAAACAAGACAATAAAAAAAAAAGCAATGCTTCTTGTCATACGCTCAGCAACTTGGCTCATAGGTCGGGAACAATAAAGAAACCTCAGAATTCTGGGACATCCGGCCTATTTCTGCTTTCCGACTTGTATCATCTCCTGTTTCCTCTGCTGCTAACCCATTTCCACAGAGGGACCCCCAATTTCACAAGACGACACACCTAAAAGAAACACGGGCGGGATGGGGTGGCCGGCCGTAGGAGCACACAGACGCACACGTTTGACTGACACACGCGCGCACGCATTAAGCCGCGCGCGCGTGCACACCGCAGCATCTACACGACTCCGACTATTAATGACTGGGCTACTATTTTTTGCTTCCCCTTCACTGCCCTTTCCTCGACCCTTTCCAGATGCAACACCAAAGCAACGTGGCCCTCATGTCGTCACAAGAGGCATGATTTCGCAGGGGGGAACACACGGAGAATTAGGATGGAGAATTAGAGCCCCCAGCACCCTGGTCTAGTCCAAGTGTCAAGTCGTCAGTGTCAGTGCATTCTGGCCTCTCTCCCTCTCTCTCTCTCTCTCTCTCTCTCTGCCTGCCCTACTCTGCGTCTGTCTCTGCCACTCCTCGAAAGTGGTGATGTCTTGGACTGGGGACCATGAGCCGGGGGGGAGGGGATTAGTTTGGGTAGGCATTGTTATGGAATCATTTTCATTAACAGAGAAGGAAGGGCGGGGGATGGGGTGTCACATGGGGTGGTGGTATTGATTTAATCTTGTGTAAACGGAAGCTCTCTTGATCTTGATGGACTGTCATGTCGGTCCGGGAACTCTAGGAAGCCTGCCGCGGCCCTGTTCGCAGGGAGGCCTGCGATAAGGGAGGCGTTGAGGGTTGAGGGAGGACCTGGACTGCACAATGCCGGCACTGCACGAGGCCGTAGGGCTACGGCCTTGAGAGGCACGACAATGGAGGCAAGGCTTGGTCATGCAAGATGGATGTGTATTCTTAGTCTCGGTACCTACTGCACACAAGGACGGACGGCACGGGAAGACGGGCGTCTCTTTCTCGTTCTCGCCCAACGACAAAGAGTCAAGACAAGTCTTCGCACGAATCCATGCTCCTTGCTTGACCTTGTCTTGTCTTGCATTGCATTGGGCTGCTCCACGGGGAACCTGTCAGGCCAATGATGGACCCAATTGGCAGGCGTCAAGACCTATTGCGGCACCCAAGGACCCAAGGACCCAAGGACCGCGGTTCGAGCCGGGGTTGAGGCCCCACGAGTGCAGAGGATGGATAGAGTGGTCCCCTTTTTTAAAAATAAAAACCGGGCCAACATGGACCATGAAGTACGGTATTTCGTCCAGTACTACGGTAAGGTAGGTATCCCAGGTTCAAGGGACTGTCTCTGAAGACTCGTTGAGGTATCAAGGTATCATGAGGGGCCATCAATCATTTGCCAGGCAAGGACCAATGCGCCGTGGGCCATGGCAACTTCTAACAAAAGGTCTTGAACTACCGAGGAGGGGGAGAGTACGAGTGCCCTTCCGTCCCAGTCCCAGTTCCCAGTCCGGGCAGTACCCAACCCAGGCATGTAGCCAAGACATCCAAGCCACGGGCGCAACGGCATCAGAAGGCAAAACAACGTCGATTGCAAAACACCCGGCTCCTGAGTAGGAATATGCGGCACTCGACAATACGACGGCGGCTTAGATGCCAACGTACGCATACCCATGGGCATGGTCCAAGTCGAACCTTTGATCCTGTCCATCCGGCGAATCACGTCGACCGCCAAGATCCGGGGCCAAGACACCCGCCTCACCTTTCGCAGTCTCGGTGGGTGGCAATCGTCCGTACCGCCCGGCTTCGGCCTCGGGAAAAGGGCCTTTCTCATGCCTTTGAAAGTCCAGTGCGGCAATGCCCTTTGCCACAAAACGAAACCGACCTTGCTGGTGTGCCCCAAGCCGCCCGATGTGGTGGTCTCGAGTGTCGGGGGACGACCGGGAGAGACACTTGTTGCAGGGCTCCGGGCAGGGGGAGCTTGTCCGTCTTTGGGGAGGGGGCTGGGTCTTGCTGGGCTGGCACTGGGACAAGGCGAAAGCCGGGCGGACAAAGGACGCATGGACGCCCAAAAAAAAAACACGACACTTGCCTCTCCTTGGAGACGGAACAAGGCATGAAGCTGTTGCAGGAGACAGAAATGGCGGACTGTATGTCACTGACCGGGGGGCCACAAGGCGAAGGCCGAGCCCGGAACCAGGGCCTGGGAAGGCCTCGCAGGGCCTCGCAAGGCTTTGCAAGGCTTTGCAAGGCTTGGTTGGAATGGACTGCACAGAGCAATTTACCTGTACGACGGGTTGACCTGCCCCAGGCCCCGGTCGCCCTACCACATGGGACTCGCGGGACCTGGGAATCTTTTTTATTTTACGGTTCATGTCAATCAGGTACACGAACGTTCGCCAAGAACTAGTCTCAGCATGTGAGATGCCCGCTTCAGATTGACTCTAAGAGATGAGGCAGGCGCGAGAAACCGTGCGTTGCAGCCCATTTGCCGGCCGAAACGGACGCATGTATTTCGTCCATGGGCGTGCCGTGCTGCGAGGACCGAAACCGATGGTTGATGGACCGACGCATTCCCCAGCTCTCACCCATCTTCCCGGTTCGCACGAGGCGCTCAGACGGCATGGCTGGCTGGCTGGCTGCGTCCATCCACCACCACCATCATCATGAGAGAAGTGAAGAAAGAGGGGTGGGAGCCGAGTGGGAGTGTAAGTAAGGTAGGAGGAGGAGTGGCCGAACGACTTGAGAGACGGGACCCGGTTTCGACCCCACAAGCTCAACCTGGGCCACTCCCTCTCATCAGACAAAAGTTCTGAGAAGGTTTGGCAGGAGGGGGGACCCTTCAATCGACGAGGAGAAGGCAAGCAGAACAGCAAAATAAAGGGACGGGATATCGACGACAGCCGAATTGCCTTTTCCTGCGAGAAAAAAAAAACCCTAGCAGGGGAAATGGAAGGGGAAGAAAACACCCTTGCTGCTGTTTGACAATCCATGCTCGTCAGCTTCTTCTGGCTTCTTTCTTTCTTGTGCAACGAGGAGCCCGCCTCACAGACAGTCTGACAGTGACGTCCCCCCCCTCCCCTTCCATCGCAACCCTCCAAGCCACAAAGGGGCGGAGGCATTTTAGTCGCGGTGCCAAGACTTGCACATCGTGCTGACGAGGAACTGCTTCATCACACACCTTGCAACATGGAACATCCATCTTCAACCCCTCTCGTTTGTTTCTGCGCGACACACATGGGAAGCAAGCGGTACGTACCCAATGGGGGCCGAACACGCCGTTCATTCATTCGAACGTCATGATGCCGGCGTGTGATTCGTGTGATTCGTGTGATTCGGATCCGCGTGCCTAAGACGTTCGAACGCCTTTGCACCGCAATACAAGTGATACGTTCATCATGCACTCCGACAGCTTATTGTCGCCTTACAACTTTTCCGACGATCGAAAAGAGCCGGCCGGCCAGCCCTCCCCCGAAGTCTCCCCCCCCCGGTCCTCTCCCTTTCTCTGGACCCCCTCCCTCCCCCGAACGACACCAATGCAAGTGCACGAAGGAGTGACATGTTTAGTCTCCTCCGTCAACCCCTCCCAAGTCCCGGAACATTCGCCCGTGAATTGTGGGCTGGCTCGGCCGGATGCAGCTCGTCGAGTCCGTAGCGCACTTTTTCGTACGGGCCATCCATTTGCTGATGGCTCTCGTTGGGTGCTGAGAACTGCATATCTGTACATCGTTCGTAAAATACATACGAAATATCGAGTTGCGGCTGTTGCCGCATGCAGCCGTTGGTTGCAGTTGGTTATGACAATGGGGAGATTGCGTGTAATAGACTCGTCCCCGGCATCACCACCCACATCAAATCTCATGGAACAACCTCGACCACGGGGCCCCCTCCCTCTCTCTCCCGCAAATGATGAGACATCATCGTCTGCCTCATCGTCATGATCCCTCCCGCGCGCTCCTCCCCATCCTTTCCATTCTCAGCATCGCTTAGCAAAGGGACCTGCATATTTGGAATACACCCAGCATCACACTTTCTGCAAATTAAACGGACCTCAACGTCGCATCCATCCCACTCGGGACGATTTGTCACCCACAGATCAAGCGCTGGGTTACGAAACGAACCCGAGCCAAGACTTTCGACGAGGAGGGAAATAAGAGACAAGTGCTTCCATGGACTCAAACAATACCCCGATGCCGCGAGCAAGGAGTGGCTTAGATGGCAAATGCATAGCATTAACAAGGGGGGAGGAGCCGTTGCGGAACGAACCCCTGCACGGCACTCGACCTGCCCGCGTGGGTTGGCAGAGACCAGGGGAACCCAAACTGGGAATGGGATCATTGGGACGTCGGCCGTGATGGCTTCATAACGATGGCACGTAGGAGCAAGAGTGGAAAGATTTACACGGGCCACCCCTTGTCCCCCTACCGATTGCTCGCCCCGTCGAGAAGCAAATTCGAGATACGGGTTGCCCAAAAGTGTATACGGGTTGCCTAGATCTGTCCGGTTGCACGCTCGTTTGCCCTTGTTTTGGCCTGCCTGCCGCACGTTGGAGATTCTCATACCATGCCAGCCCTGTGACCTCGAACCCTCACCACCCACCAGCACCAGTCCACCAGTCCACCACCAACCCGTCATCCTCGACACAAGGCGAGCCGGGGGGCGTGCGGGCGTGAGATGGTGCGTCTGTGTCACCGTCCAAGGAGACAAGAGAAGGGGAAACGAGAGGCTGGCGTTCGTTCAGGAAGACGAACCGCCCGCATTCGAACTAGCCTCCTCCTCCCCTCCTCCCCTGGCTGCTTCCAGATGGTGTCCGTCCAAGCCCGTACCAATATAAAGGTACCGTATGTGCGAGGCACGTCCAAGTCGTACTGCAACAGTGGAGCCTCCATTTCGTTCTGCGATGGTCGATGGCGCGGGTGGGAGGGGGCACAGCAACCACAGCTGCCGGTAGATGCCGTCGTCACTTCGTGAGGCAGAGCGAGAGACGGAGAGAGGGGAGGGGGGGGGAGGGGGGGGGAGGGGGAGGGACAAGGGGGCCCGGGG
>WMHX01000023.1:0-228806 GCA_013420875.1 Thelonectria rubi | reverse complement strand
TCAGTGCTTCATCGCCAAGCTGGTTCGTTTAGCTGCGAACGCACACTTTTTTTGCCTCGCTTTCGAACAGCCCATGTCCCTCCTCCCCCTCCTCCACCCATGTCCCTGGGGGCCAAGAAGAATCGGGATGGACGTGACTGGGCCGTTGGTTGCGCCGTGGCGTTTCTGCTGGGCCGTGTCCACTCGCTCTACCGCAGCCGTGCCTGGAAGGCTGTTGGTCCTGTTGGAGGTGCCGTTTGGGAGAGCCGGAAGACTGGGAAGAGAAGCATAGACGTCGTCACGCCCCCGTAAAGGGCAGCTCACGACGATGGGGGCGCCCCAGAATGGAGAAGGGCTTACTTACAAAGGGATGATGGGATGGGATGGGATGGGATGGCTGCACGGGCGTCCATGCCAAAGCACCGACGAGCCCGTGATGCCCCTGTCTGTTATGCTGCTAAGCAAACGTGCCTACCAAGACAATGTCCCAGACGTCGGCCGGCTCTTGGGGGATACGAGGTGCAATAACCACGGGAAACAAAGGCGCGGCTCTCGCCAACAATGCATGCATGCACAGGACAAGGGGACAAACAGGCGGCGGGCCCGAGTCCGTGGGCGTTCGGCCTTTGCGGGAGTTCGGAGGGCGAGAGCAAAGGCTCCGGATGCGGAAGCGGAGCTGCCAGGCACGCAAAACGCGTGAGCCGCACCGGCAAGCAGCCTAGACGGCAAGTAGCCTAGACGGCAAGCAGACGGTAGATGGGAGTTGTTGGGTCTGGACGCTGGGACGACCATTCCAGAGGGGGCGCGGCATGGACGTGAGCCGAGAAGGCCCTATCTGTCGAGGTTGCCTCTATCTCGTCGCGGCTCGTTGGGCATGGATGGCGCGGGAGGTTGCCTGGAGAGTAGGATTCTCCCAAGGATGGGGGGGAAACGAGCCCCCAACATCATCACGTCGTCCCCCCGAGTTACGAATGTTTGTGTGTGTGTCCGGAAGCCCAACACGTATAGCCGCGGGGGATTCACGGCTGGGTTGGTTTTGTTTGGATCGAGACCTTCCCAGGGCCTTGCCGGTTTGCCCAGGTTTAAGGAACATGGTATGCCATTATCGTCGCGATGGGTTGGGCTAGCTGGGAACAAGGGGTTTCCCGACCGTTCGAGGCGGTCGATCAATTGCCCGGGGGGGTGAGATGCCTTCAAGTAGACTACGTAGTTGTTGAGGAGGAACGAGGGAGGATAGATGCCAAGTGAGCCCGTCTCTTTTTCGTCTCCCCCCCCCCCCCCCCCTCTTGATCTCCGGCTGTTATCGTTGGTTGCAAAAGTGCATGCGTAGTATCCATACTTTTTTGGATGTAAACGAGAAGCGATCGTCACGGATGGCTGCATCCGACAGTACAGTTGCAAGAGACAATGCTCAATGGGGAGATTTGATTTGCTTTTTTATTTCCTGATTCTTTACTTGTTCTTTGTGTGCTTCTCTCGGCTCCATGGAAGAAGAACGGGAGCTCCCCTCCCCCCCCAGATCAAACGGCAGCCCGCCCGCCCGCCCTTTTTTTCTTGTTTGCCGTATGGTTTACCGCATCCCTGGGACCGTCAGAAGCAAATATGGAATTATGGGCATTTCCTGACTGAAGCCACGGGGAAACGGGGGAGCGGGAGATGTGGACAAGCGGCACAGCAAGCGACTTTGTTGGCTGAGCGAGTAAGTTTCGCAGGAGGAGTGGGTTTCCTATACAGGTCGCTTTTACGCCTTTCTACGCCTCGCGCACTTTGTAGTCTATTTCGTTATTATTCAATGAGACCATATGCACGGTAGACCATGGCGAGGACGTAATGCAGTTAATCATGTGCGCGTTGAAGGGGCGTCCTAGGGGGGAGGGTTGTATCGGGGATGGAGAAAACGTGGACGGAAGGAGGGGGGGAGAGGGAAACATGGGGGATTTTCCAATTGGTTTCCGTGGTTTGATGGATGGTTTCTCCGCCCGGCCACGCGAGAGGCGAGAAACGAAGCAGAAAGAAGCACCAGAGAAGGACGCACCGAAGGATGCGAAGCTGAGATTGGATCAAGGGGGAGGCGAGGAAGGTGGCTGGGCCAGCTGCAGTACAGTAGTCATGCATGACAAGAGAGGTCACACGCGCCGGGAGGGAGGAGGAGGCGAATAACCCAATCACCAAATTCAATCGAATCAATCGAATCAATCATCGAATCAACCCCATCTCCGTCTCCTGCTCCATCAGTGACGCCATTCCTCTCGCCGCCTCTTCTGCTTCAGCTGCGATGCGCCGCAGGTTTCATCTACGGGAACCCTTTCGCCATGGCGCCGACGACGTGGCCGTGTTTACCATGTGCCCGCCACATGTTTGCAAGCTTGCCCGTTCTCTTGTCTCTTTTTTGTTTACTTTTTTTTTTCTTTTTCGCCGCTCCGCAGGTCAAGTGCCCAAGCTGGACTTGTTCTTGATAACGCCCCCCCTTGTCGGATGTCTGTGTGTTTTGTGTGGGAGCTACGGTTTTGCCGCCGAACGAAGAGACAGAAGGGTCGAAGCTACCACGGCGCGTGGCAACAAGGCTGGTGGAAGGCGTGTAGAAGGGAGGAAAGAATCGAAGAAAGAAGGTGAAGAGAAAAGGCCGAAAAGAGGCAACGGACCCGGGCGGGCGGCAAAGAATTCAGGGCGTTGGCAATGGCGAGTAAACTCGGGCTTTTTGGTGGGCGATAAACAAAAAGAAAGAGAGGGATTGCGCAAGAATGGAGGAGAGAGAGAGAGACAGATTGCGACAGACGGAGGGCGCGCGGTTTGGTCGGGAATTCGGAGGGTGTGCGACAATTGATTGACAATTGGAGAGGCGGTCGGAAAGACGGGGAGGAGGACGGAGATTTGCGATTTGCGATTTGCGAACAAAGAGTAGCGACGATATGGTTTGTCTTTTGTTTGGGATGGAAGGGGAAGGGAGGGGATTTCCAAACGTGGCATGCCGTGGGCCATGGGATTTCCTGATTCTTTGCTTCGGGCAGATGGCCGCGGTTGCACCTTCCAATGTTATCTGAGTGACTCGGTACCTTCCTACACCTCAGCTTGAAGCTACACCTCGCACATCTCGACGACCTTCTGCATGGAGCACAAGTTGTTCATCAGCCATAGACCAACGGGTCAGGGTCCCCCCTCCCTTTCTCTCTCTCTCTGTCTCTCTCTCGCTCCTCTCGCTCTCCCTCACTCGGTCTCTCTCTCACGCCCCCTTGTTCCTTGCCCTTTCGCTCCCTCTGGGTAGGTATCCACCAACCAAGACCACGCCCTGGGTGCGTCTGCAGGGAAAAGATGCGCTATTCTTTCGCACTGCTTTGCCCGCTGACACTGTTTGCTCGCTGTATGTTGCTGCCGCTGCCGCTGCCGCTGCCGCTCCTTCTGCCCTTCCTTCGTCCTCGTCTCCCCCCCGTCGACACCATCGCCGGATATCGGTTAGCATCTTGGGCTGCAAGTGGGAAAAAAAAGGTCAAAGTTTATTCGAGCACTTGGACGGTTCCAGGACTCAACCCATTTTCCACAATCACCCTCTCTCTCTCTCTCGACACTCCCCCCCCCCCCTCTCTCTGTCTGTCATCCTGAACGAGCCCAGGTAGTCATCGTCGCCAAACGGTTGGCTGGGCTTTTCCGTCTTGTAACTCGATGCTACTCTAGGGAGGAAAAACGTGGGATGCTGGGCTGGGAGTTCTTTTTGCATGTCTTGCGTCTGAAACCACGCCCCTCCATTCTGACATGTCTTCGTCAAGGGATGTGGGATGGCAACCAGTTGTCGGGCTCGAGAGGTCAAACGCAGACATACTGTATCCCGAGAAGGGAGGATGGTGGCAGTGCGTGGGCCGTCTCGACGAGTTGTGAAGCAGAAGCAGGAGAAGCGGCAGCAGGAGAAGCAGCAGCAGAAGCAGAAGCAGAAGCAGAAGCAGCAACGACAACAACAACAACAACAACGCGACAAGCAGTAACAGCCCTGAGCCAAGACAGACCCCCCTCCGCCTCCTCCTCCTCCTCTTCTTCAGCCCATGTCCTGGCTCTCGCCCATGCTGCCGCTGCTACAGCATGCACCATGCTCACCTCAAGGTACCATGCTTCCCCCAATGCTCCATGCTCATGCTGCATGCTCCATGCTCAGGCTCCATGCTCCATGCTCCACGGAATCCATGCTCCATTGCTCTCCTCCATGCTATCCTTGGCCCATGGCCGGATGCCATATACGCCCCACCTGCGGAGAGGGCTTACCCACCAGCCTTTCCCTCGTCTGGGCTGGACTGTGCAAGAAGTGAGAGATGGAGGGGAGGGGAGGTTAGGGAATGCCGTCGTCGTCGTCGTCGCCTCGTCCGGGCTTGATCCGGGAGACAGGAAGACATCCACCCTCCTCCTCAAGCCACCCCCGAACCTTGTCCGCATGGCACGGCTAAACTGCTCGAGGCCTAGGGAGCTCCAGTCCTGTCTGGACTGTACCGACGGTACCTCGAGGTACCACACGCCTTCGAGTTCTAGCTCCCCCGGCTTGAGGGTGCCACACTTCCAGGGACTCAAGGGACCACCACCCCAACTTCGCAGGGGGACCCTCTTGGCTGCGAGAGGCAAGGTATGGCATGTCTGCCCTTTTGCCTTTGCCTTCGAGGCTCCAATTGCTATATCTTGGACGCACCCCGGTCTGCTCCAGCGAAGTCGATCAGCTAGCAGGCCGATCGCCATGCAACACTTGCTTCACGCTTGAGAACAACTGCCCTTGAGCAAGTCTCCCCGCCTTATATACAACCCCAGCTTCCACCTTGTCGCTGCTTGTCTGGGTCCTCGAAGAACCTCTCTCTCTCCCTCTCCACGTCGCACGACTCTCGCGGTCTCGTCTTCTCTTCTTCCTCCTTCTTCTTTTATTCAAATCCATTCACACACAAACAATCAACATGGTGCGCTCATCCTCAGCGGAGCCTGCTGCCAAGACTAAGCGTAAGGGTAAGTTTTTGCATTGGCCTTGTTTGCTTTTCCCTTTGCTTTTTGCTGGCTGCAAGGCCGATCCATCCCGTCTGCAACTTGCCTCAACAGGCAATGCAATCGAGGGGAAACAGCAGAGGGAGGAAAAAAAAAAAAAAAAAGAGCATATTCTGACTTCACCGGTTACACACCACAGGCACTCGCAGCGTCTCGACCTTGACCCCCTCACAGCTCGCGCGCAAGCGAGCCAACGACCGCGAGGCTCAAAGGGCCATCCGAGCTCGAACCAAGGAGCACATTGAGCGGCTGGAGCGAGAGCTGGAAGACCTCAAGAGCAAGCAGAACCGCGACCAGACGGTTCAGGAGCTGCTGCGACGCAACAAGGCACTCGAGGAGGAGCTGGCGCGGCTAAAGGAGAACATGGGCGTGTCCATGACCTCTTCGCCCTATTCCACCCCAGGTACGCCGTGTCGTCAATTCGCCCGACACAAACTCATTGGTGAAGTAGTCTACGACGACAACCTCAGCACCGGCAGCGGCGCCATGCCCAGCCCCAGGACGTCTCCCTTCCCCTCGAGCGACTACGGCTCGCTCCCCGACTACGGCGGCCAATACGTCCCTCTCCCCAACAACTGCGAGACGTGGGCGAGCACCGTGCCGTGCCCAATCCCCTCCAACGTGTCCAGCCCGTCGTCGTCGGCCAACACGGACGAGTACAGCGCCGGCTACATCCCGACCAGCGTGCCGGCGTCGATGCTACCCTCCAACAACACCAGCACCAGCAACATCAGCGCCGTGGGCCACAAGGACGTCAAGTTGGAGTACGAGGACGTGGATCATGGTATGCCTTTGTACCACCTAGGAGACGCCAGCGAGGACGAGGAGACTAATTGCACTCATTTTGCAGAAGCCGCATTCCGCCTCAGCAACCCTGCCGCCGTGCAGGCCGCCCACCACTCGTACTTGACCCAGCATCAGCAGCAGCAGCACCAACAGCAACAGCAGCAGCAGCAGCAGTCCCAGTGGAACATGTACCCGGGCGTCTACTACCCTCAGGCGCAGTCTTCGGTCCACTGAAACGTCGACTCGGCGGCCCGCGTTGGCTCACGCGCTGGACGAACGAGTGCCGCCCCCATCCACCATCCCAAACGCCGCGTCGATATCCCACCGAAGCCTGCAACATCTCGACACTTACTTCCCGGCAGAGTCTCACCGACAAGGACGCAAATCAACAGCAGAGCACGCCCGTGGCCACGGAGATGAAGCTACGAGAGCTAGCCCGCCCGCCGCCGACATGCCCGATTGCCAACGGAACGTCCCTCGTGTTGAAGGCCAGGGCGATGCAGGAGCAAGGACCAGGAGGTATCCACGCCAAGTTCACTTGGGCGGGCCCCTGGTCTCGTCCCTGTTTCGCGCCGGCTCCGTCGATTTGGTGCTGGCGGCGCCCGCTCTGGTGACGGACTTCGGGACCGGCAAAAACAATAGGGCTTACGTACCTACTCTGGCTCTGGTCTGGCTTTGGCTCTCACTCTCACCTTCGCTCTCCCGCTCCGGCCCTTGGGTATCACACACCTCTCCCTCCTCCTCCTCCCTCCCTCCCTCCCTCCTCCCTCCCTCCTCCCTCCCTGCTTCCATCTCCCTGCTCCTCCTCCCTCACCCTCTGCGGGCCACGCTACCCCGAACTGCGCGGCCTGTTGGGGTGGATCTTCCACTAAGAGGAATGGACTCGAGATTAATCTCGATCCTTGGACGGGGCGTGGCCTTTAGGGTTGTCGTACTACGACTGGCTACTCTCGCTTCCCCATGTCCTTGGCCATGGACTATCAAACGCCAGGAGGGGGTCCGTTCTCCTGGCCTCTTGCACGCTCTCACACTTACCTCACCTCACTCCCGTCACATCATCATATCATTGCTGCCGCACAATACCCTGCTCTACCGTATACCCTCTTGGCTCTATCACCTATAATACCTGCATCTACAACATCACTTGAGACGTTGTGTGGGAGAACGGCACCACATACTTGTCACCCCACGAAGGGGGCAGGACCTCCTACAACATGAAGGCTCTTTTCTTTTACTCGTCGCCTTGCTTCATGTCACTTCCTCTTCATGATCATACCCTGGGATGAAAGCACACGGGCTTCCAGACTCAGGCATACATAACAAATAAGCCTCAAGACATACACACGAGGGCAACAAAAAAACACGACTCACACCAAAAAGGAATGGCATTTGTTATTTCTCACATAAAGGAGGACGCAATTGGGGGTCAAATCTAGAGTTTTACGTCGTTACAGTATCGAAATGTTTCTTGATGACTTCTTTTCACTGCCGCTTTCCGCATCTATTCCTGGGGAGTTTTGGGCGTCTTTCTCTTGGCATGTTTTCGTCTGATGCGGGCGGCTTGGGGGGTGTGTGCGGGAAACGAACTGGGAGCTTGGGAAAGGACGGGCTTTGGGCTTGGGCTCCATACGGGAAATGGGTTTCTTCTTGGGCTGGGATGGCTGGGATGGCTGGGATTCGTTTTGGAGGAAAGGGGGGGGGGGGGGGGGAAATTTGGGGGGGGGGGTNNGGGGGGGGGGCAAATTTGGGCGGTAGGTATTTTATGGGGTGTTTATTAGAAGAAATGAAATGACCTTGGGAATCAAGTGCAGCAAATGACATCTTCGGCACAACTCTGGAGCGTGCCGTTGGTTGGTTTGGGTGACTGCTATGCCGGCACCTCTGCCAATAGCTCGAACCAGCTTCCAGACGACGAATTGGCCCGGGGCTGGGCCAATTGGCTCCGTCCCGATTCTGATTTGCTGCCTCTTCAGTTATCATAACGAGGTGCGAAATCTCGATGGTCCCGTCGTCCCGTCGCTGGGCCATTTTGGACTCGGCCGTTAATTCTGTTCTACGGTGCCGTCTCCATCGAGGACGCTTTCTCTCTCCCTCCCTCTCTCACTCAGCCCTTGCTGCAGACTCCACTGATTCGCAAATCATCAGCCGGGCTCCCTGGCCGGCGATGGAGCCTTTCGTTGGCGTGCGAGACTGGCTTGTTTTTTCCCGACTCGACTACGGAGTAGAAAGGGAGCCGTGCTCCTCTTCACCCCTCAGGCTTTCCTTCGCTCCAGCTCGGACAGGGCCCAGCAAGTGGATAATGTCATCCGGTGCCGGGGAGTGGGACTTTGGCGAGGAGGAGGAGCACCTTGGATCGACCGGAGAAGGGAGGGGGGAGGGACAGACTGGTTACTGGGGAGGTCACGGCCGAGCGTGGAGAGGACAGGATAAGGGGCGGAGAGGGCCGGATGTTCTTGTGTGAACTGATGTTTTTCTCCCCACGCCAACGCCAACGCAACGCGACGCAGCAAGAACGCGAAGCTGGAGAGGAATAGGGCAAAGAGAGAAAGAGAGAAGAAGGCAGACAAGAGCGCACGCACCACAACGCAACAGTTACAACGCGCAAGAGACGGCGGCGTTTGGCCACGCGCGGCACTAACTCCCCAACTGCCATTTTAGCAGCGTTGGCGAGCTCACATGCGTGGTTCCTAGGCCCGGGCGGGACAAGGGGCGAAGGCCAGGGCATTTTTATTCGGGTTTGGGAGAGAAGGGAAGATGGGGCCCCCCCCCCTCTGATGGGCATGAATGAGCATGTCACTGGAAGGTTTGGGGAGAAACTGGTTCATCAACCAAGTTCTGGTCGGTGAACGGTGGTGGAGATGAAGCGTTTGGGCGACGAATTGGCAATGGCGGGAAGGTACGAATAAGAAGTTCCATGTGAGAGGCTTTTGAAGAGGGTGAGAAGCTTAAACCGGGATTTCGTGCCCCCCCATCTTAGTTGCCACGAGGCTGATGAGCGTCGAGAAGCATCCTAGAAGGCACTTGATCCGCGTTGAAAGAAAGCTGGCTGAAGAAGACGGTGACGTTTCTTTCTTAGCACGGATTCTCAGCCATGACAAGTCACATTTTTTGTTCTCTTTCGGCCTGCGTTCGCCCCAACTATTTTGTTTCCGGATTCGTACTGTATCCTCGTGCGCCGTGCAGTAGTCGTGAACTGAACGGCACCGTCGGCGCGTCTTGGCGCTCGAGGAAGCTTGTGCGAGAAGCGCGGCAGGCAAAAGATGTGTGTGTGTGTGTAGACTACGAAGTACGCTGCAATTCTCCCTCCCACCCTGTTTTGTACGTAATTGCTTCGCTTCTTCAAGTTCGAGGCTATTCAACGAAGGGGTTTGTTGGTGGTGGTTGCGGTACCCGATGCGGGTGACGACGAGATGATGCCCGTTTACTCGTCTTTCCCCGCAAACGTTTGGTGTTTGCGACGGTACCTGAGATCCATGGACGAGGAGCCCGGGAAACGGTATAAGCAGGGGGGGGAGCGAGAGGAGGAGATGACTTGTCACATGGGAGAGGGCGAAACAGAGAACAGAGCAGCAGCGATAAGGGAATGCGCCGTGGCTTCACCGGTTCAGCCAGAGCGAAAAGGCCGGCAGGCTATCACCGGAGGGTTAGGACTAAGGCACGACGAAGGGGGCAGAGAGAGAAACGAAGTTGGCAAGTGGGAGCGCAGGAGGAGGAGGAGGGATTGCGTCAAGGCTTGAACCGAAAAAGACGGTCGAGATGAAAGGAGAGGCATTTTACGGGGTTTTTGCGCCAAGCAAGAAGCAGAAAAGAAGCAGAAGCAGAAGCAGAAGCCCCCTAAAAGAAAAACGTGGCTTGCAGCACGAGGCAGCCAGGTACGGACGGTACATGATGCAGCCAAGAGGAGGAGGGGGGGGCAAGGCTAGAAAAAAACTGTAAGGGTTCGATGCAGAGGCGAGGGATGAGAAGACAAGGCATTGTTGGACAGAAAGCGAGAAGTGAAGCCATCTCGGGATGGAGGGGGCGTGTACATGAAGGAGGGCCGGTCGTCTGTCCGGTTGCCATGTGCTGGAGAGCATCTGGAAGCCCGAATGGAAAAGGGCAAGGATGCCGGAGTCGTCTCCTGGGACGTACAGTACATTTTGTAGTGTGCCATGTCTGCAGCTGGGCTGCTGGTGTCGGACGACGACGACGGTGGTGGTGGTGGTGGTGAAGGTGGTGTGGTGCAGTGCCACTCACGCGCATCAAGTTCAAACCCACAAACCCAGGCAAGGAAGAAGCAAAGCAAAGCAGCAGCAGCGGCTGAGGAGAGAGTTCGGCGCTAGAAGGGCTCGCGAAGGCTTCTGACGACGTGCATGCGGGAGAGGGTGGGATCAAGGAGGGGAGGGCCTCAGTCGCGGGATGGAAGGCCTCAAAATGGAGGGGGTGGAGTGTGGGAGAAGTGGGAGAAAGTGGGCGGCAAACGAGGAAAAAGAAAGGGAAAAAAGAAAAAAAGGAGGAGGAACAAGGGAAAACGAAACGAGATTCCCGAGCTGGGCTGCTGGCCGCTGCATTATGCGGCGCGGGCATCAA
Organism: Thelonectria rubi; assembly: GCA_013420875.1. Lineage (NCBI taxonomy): Eukaryota > Fungi > Ascomycota > Sordariomycetes > Hypocreales > Nectriaceae > Thelonectria > Thelonectria rubi. Next base: position 218,468 of record WMHX01000023.1, on the reverse strand, counting down.
GGGATGGTGGTTGGTTGAGAGAAGGGGAGGTTTTTAGTGAGAGAGGAGGTGCATCGTGCATTGCATATGTCTGCAATCTGCGAGAACGCGTGGTTTTTTTTTTTTTTTTTTTTTTTTTTTTGGGTGTGTGTGTGTGTGTGCTTTACGGATGGACAATGGTTCTTCACCAACTCCTCCGTACACACGTGGATGAATGGCCATCCATGGCAGCCCGGACCGCGGTGAGGAAGCGCGGCTACTTACGGACGGGGGACTGTAACGGTACCCGATTGCAAAAAGGAATGGGAAGGGAATCAGGATGAGGGAAGGGCGACGCGCAGGATCGAAGATGGGATCTGCCTACAAGGGGGAAGGGAACAGGGCTCGGCGGGTGATCCCTGGGGAGTTGAGTGAGTGAGTGAGTGAGTGACACTGGGAGTGACACACTGGACGAGGCCAAGTCAAGTTCAGTCCTGCCTTTCTCTCCCGGCCGCGGCAGCTTCTGGGAGCATTCCCTCCATCCCCCATGGCTAATGAGCCCTTTTCGTCTCGTCTGGTCTCGTCTCCCGTTGCCCATCTCCTTCCCCTCACCATCGGTCATCCATCATGAATATCTCCTACGTAAACGCATCAACCGAACCAGCCCATTTGACTTTCCTAGGGGTTCGCTCCATCCGCCACGTGCCCGGATGCAAGCCACGAGTCCAAGGGAGGAAGGGCGATTTGCTTTTTCCTAGGTTTTCCTTGCAGAAGACGAAGAAGAAGGGAAGGGCTTCTGAACCGCGATTCCCTGTCTTGTCTGCCATGTGGATTTGCACAGACGACGACCACCGCCGCCGCCTGCTTTCTCTCCCCCACACACCCACACACACACACACACCTCCCCTTACAGGGCTTCATCAGAGCTCATGACAGAAACGAGGCGGTCAGCAAAAAACCCACGTCTGACGCCCCTCCCCTCCCCCCCCCCCCCCCCCCCCCCCCCCCTTCCAGCTGCTGTGCCGCCGAGTTGGAAGCAAAATAGAAGCCGGCATCCATGCCCGTGAGCTGGACATTCTTCGGTCGGGAGGGGGAAAAATGCCAAAAGAAAGGCGGAGAAATTATGACAAGAGGTGCACTTGGCTCGATGCACTCCCTCTGTCACACCGTTCCATTTGCCGTCTTCTCGGCGCCTGTGACCCGAACCCGAGGGCCATAGCGAAGGCCATGAATACAACCATACTCGGATCCGCGTACTGGTTCGTTTCGGGGCGGTACGGTACCGTCCGACGACGGCCGGGAGTCCCTTTTTTGTTCGTGGCATTGCATCGTACCCCTTCTCCAACGCTCGGGAAAAGGCTGGGAGAACTGGCAAGAAAGTAGAATGGCTCGCCGAACTTTTCCCATGGCTTTCCCCCTCCCGTTCGATCCGCCCCCCTTTCGGAACCCAACTCCGATGTTGCATGAGATGGAAGAAGTGGTGATGACGGGAAAGAGGAGGAGGACCTTCTCCAATCTACGGATACCGGGGGGTTGCAACGAGGTCCCCCAACTCAGAGCCCCCCCCGTTCATTGATTCTGTTTGCTTTTGGCGATTCGTAAAAGCCCTTTCTCGACAATAACACCCAGGTTTCACCTTGGGAGCCTCGCTCTCCTCCTCTCTTGACCGAGACGAGGAGCCGCAAATTGAGGGGGAACCGCGAGCCAGGAAAACGGATTCGTCTGCCTTGTGGGACACGCCAAACCGCCTGGAAGCTGGTTCCGAATCGCCGGGTCCTCCTTTCCGCTGTTTTTTTCTGATAGTTTCCCTTGTCCGGCCGTCGATCAGGTCGTCCGTCTGCCTTGTCACATTCCGGATCCAAAGTCGTTTGCTTTTTTTTCGGTGGCGCGCCGCCGTCGCAACGACAAGGACGGATTATCATGTCAACACGGACGCGCGTTCGCACGGAATCTCCAACGCCGTTCAAACGGGCAATTCTCTTATCCAGAGCATCAAGTCAAGAAATGCATTGCCTCTCAAAGGACGCCGTGCTAGGCCCAGAGCAGACCGGCCCGCGGCAACTCGTGGTTTGCCTCCTCATCAGGGTCTGATCTGCGCTCCGGAGCTGGCAATTGCGCGAAAACCAAACGTTTTCGTTTCAGCATTCGGTGAAGGGCGCCTCGTTGCCGACGGCCGGCAAGAAGGCAGAGGACGCAACGCCTGGCCGTTGCCTCTTGGGAAGAAGAGCGCCTCGGCCGGCGCGAACAAAACGGCCGGAACGCCTTTCTTCTTCTTCAAACGGTAAACCAGGCCGCCAGCCCTCTGTGAACTGTGTGCTGTTCGCAAGCGCTCAACGCACGTCTCCGCGGCTTCAACCTTTCCGAAACCCCCGAAGCCCTTCTTTTGCCATGTGCTCCCTCGTGTCTTGCCGGTTTGGATTTCGTAGTAGATTGCAGCAGACGGCCATGTCGAACCAAGTACCCTATTTCTCATAAGGCAGAAAGAGGGGAGGGGGGGGTGGGAAGATGGTCATCGACCCGCCACCAAAGATGGCTATCGCTTGCATCATCTCATGCCCTTCCCTTCATGACCCTTTTTTATTTGCTTTTTTTTTCCTTCTGCTTCTCTTCTCAAACGTTGCTGCCCGGTTCCTCGCCCACTTCCCGCCGACAGAATGCATGAACCGGTGGGACTGCAAGAACACACCCTTCTCGAACTGTGAGTAAACGTGGCCGTTTCGGTGAATGACGGGCTCGCGACCTGTGTGGGGAAGTTATCTTTTCTACGAGTACAGCAGGGTGTGCGTACGTACGAATCCAACGCCCGCGCATTGAATTCTTGTCCTCCTGTCAAAACGAAGCCGTCCTGTCCCTAGTTTCCCGACTTGGCTTGCATGCGAAACCCGGTCGGTCGTCGGTCCGTCCGTCTGTGTCTCTCTCTGTGCGTGAGAAGTAGGCCCTGCCCGACCTTGCCCGTTAGCCGTAGGCACCGTCTCCCCCCGTTCCGAGTGGGCGTGCGAGTATCCGTCTCGAGGGAACCGGCTGCATGCCGACCTCAGCGAAGGGGGACAGCCGGTCTCCGGTGGCTTGATTGCCCTTCATGGCATCTTCCATCGGCCGGCACGCCGAAAAACACATGGACCGGTTCGTTGAGGCTGGGCTAGGTTCAACACCGGCTGTCGTGTTCAATAACCACACACTTGGGCTTTCTTCGGGAAAAAAACCGTCACCCGTTTTTTGTTTCGGCACCCTTGTGTGATTTGCGTGTGACGCCGCCGAAGACGGGGGCTTGAACTTTGGTCGAGTCAAGCCTCTTTTCTGTCACTGCATCGAGTGCCGTTCAAGAACGTCCGGGCCGACAAGATGCCTTTTTTTTTTTTTTTTACGTGTTTGAAACCGAAGCCGTGGCAAAGTCAAAAGCTGAGCCGGTTTTTTGTGGCTTTTGTGGCTTTTGTTTGCTGTATTTGACGTTTCTAGAAGAGTCTCGATCGATTGCCCTCGATCACCGCGTCTTGCCGGCGTCTGTCGAGATCGAGTTGGACATGGTTTCGGGCGGATATTCATGCCGTGTTAAACCATTGTGGTCATGTGGCCGAGTCCTCTCGATTCTCGCCAGAAGTGTGCAGCCTCGAGCATCGTCTCGGTGCTGGTGAGAGCGACTTGGCCGCTCCTGAGACACCTACTTCACTCGAAATAGTCTTGGTGAGAACATTACGTTGCGAGAAAAGACCAACAAGACTCTTTCGATGAGTAGAGGTAATGAGATGCTCTTCTCCCGGCCCAACGTGGACTGGAAGACGGACTCGACGGACTTGAGAGCATGAAACTCCTAAATGTGCACTATCACCTCGTCAGCGAATACGAACATAAGCCTCCAATATCTACAGCTCACCCATCCAGACAAAGGTAAAGTCCCATGTCGAGTCACCACGGCGGACAGTAAAGCCCAGCGCCATACATTGTCAGGAACCCATAACCATCGAATCGAGCAACGGAGTATTGGGCCTGGTTCTGGGCCTGGTGCGCCTCTCATGTAGATGCGTCACGAGAATCGAAGCCGTGAGATGGACCCAGTGCAGTGCCTCGACTAATCATGGAAGAGAGGATTTGTGCAACGGCTCAACCACGTACTTCTGTTGACAAGCTTAATTCGCCCAAATCACGCAGGTTGAGGGACGCCAGGTAGAAACTCATCGAGGCCGATAGCAAGGGATGGTTCATTTGCTCATCATTAACGAGTACCCGGTGTACGCGTCTCTTCAGGTCATTCAATCCAAGCAACACACCCAGTGTCGACTCCGTAACGCCGTCCCTTTCAATCTCTTTCCCTCGAAAGCTGAGCCCTCTCATCAGTCGCTGACTTTTACACGATTTATACGATCTAGAACATCACTTTCGTCGCAACACTGAGCAACCAAGCAGCGTCTGACCAACCGCCGTCTTCGGCACCGGGAGGTGGAATCCGATCCTCGGGCAGCGTCGAGATGCCGGCCATGTGACGAGATGACCAGCTTCGTGAGCGAGTCAAGCTTGATTCGTCGGGTGGTGTCGACCCATCCTCACTTTCCGACTCCTCGTCATCCTCATCGACGGCGAACAGACCCCAGACGCTGCCGAACCAAGTCCCTGCACTGTCTCGGCCGCGCCGAACGAGACGCTGCACCGTCAGTTCATCGTCTTGAACAGAGTCGCGCTCCAACTCGAGATCCTCTAATTTCGCGTCCAAGTTGACAAAATCTGGACCGGGAAGGTCCTGGCTGGGGAAGTAGGAGTCTGTCGTCTCGAGATCAAGCCCATTGCTGGTGCCAGGGCGCTCGAGGGGTGTGAGAAACTGGCTTCGAGGACGAGACAAGCTATGGGAACGACTGTTGGCACGACTAGCGAAGCGGCTGGCGTACGGAGAAAGATCTCCGTCGCTGACAACAGTGTGGTGTCGGCTTGCAGCAGTGACTTCACGCTCGCGGGCAAGGTGATTCTCAAATTGTTCCTCTTCTTGGTCGTGTTGGCCCACAAGACTGGTAGAGCTCTGGCGGGAAACGAGCCAGGACTGGCCTTTGGACTCCCTGGCCTCGAAGCTCATGAGAGCTCCGGTACGGAGCAGCCAATCACTGTCATTCCGGTGACGCAAGCCAAAGCCCAGAGAATCATCCTTGTTTCGTCGGATCGGAGTGACACGTCCAGAGTGCGACTTTCGGACGTTTGCGCCCGGCGCAAAGACGAGGTGCGAAGCTGATTTGCTCTTGGAGAGCGACCCGATAGCCGAGGGAGTTCGGTTGTGGGAGCGCGAGCGGGGTGCGGTTGGGGAACGAGAGAGGAGGCGTGGCGTTGTTGGGGCAGATTTGCCTTGGAGGTACGAGACGGAGGAGGTGCGGTTCAGAGAAGGAAACACGTCGGCATCGGAATTGGGAATGAGGTCATCATCGTGGATGGGGAGCTTCGTGGTGAGAGGCGCGAGGGAGAGGTGGTTGAGGCTGGTGGCGGAGCGATTCTTGCGACGAGCGCGGTCGGCGTGTTGATTATAGGCGACGTCCATGCTGAGCAGTGGAGGCGCCCTCTATGGAGAAGGATTGTTACGGTGATTGTATTCGTAAATGCAGGTAGTCGAAGCCGTGGCCGGCGGTGGTGGAGCGAGGTCGACGTTGAGGTGTCGGAGCTCGAGTTGATGCCGAGGCGGATTTATGTTGGGGCGGGGAAGTCGGATGGAATCCAATGCTTCGCTCTGGGGAAGGTGAGACTCGAATTCGAAGCGATTAGCGCAAATTGGCTTTTGCAAGTTCGCATTCACAATGGAATGATGGCATGTGATGGCATCGGCAGTAGAAAGACCTGGGAACGAACGAGTGGGTGCATGTTATTAATGGAGAGGATTGAGAAGTGGAGAGAGACAAGGAATGTTGAAATTTATGGATTCGGGAATTGTAGGAGGAGTGGCTGAAGAGAAGGGAAAACGAGGATCGAGAAGAAGCAGACATGCCACTTGCACATGCATCCCACACAAGAGTGCCGACGACATGCACGCTGTCGTGCCACACATGGACAGATCAGGGAATTTGGCCATCACGAGATGCATCTCAATCGGAGGACGTCTCGTCTGTGGTGGTTGACTGATGCGGGCAGCTCGAGTTGGTGAGTCAAACGGTACTTGTATGCACAGCCACATGAAGTAGCTTGTTCCTTCAACCAGCGCCACTCTCTCGTCCTGTGACCCCTCATCTACCTCGCCACCAGCCTCACACAAGTACCGTTCCACGCTTCTCCAACCTGCAAAAATCTCAAAACGGACCTCGCCTCGACGCCCATCCATCACAGCATCAACCGCATCACACACGTCGAATGACGGGTGCAACTGCTGGAACATTCGACAAACCAACGATCTCGCCATCGCCGCCCGAGCATCGCTGCCCTTGACTACTAACTAACGCCTTCACCTTGACCGGCCCGGCGAGCTGCCCGAGTTTGCACCATGCGCAACCTTCGCAACATCCAATTCGGGCGCTGTCACCGTCCCGACGTCACAGCCGCTTGCTGGGATCCCGAGAAAGACCAAGTCTTATGCACGGCTGGGCCCACGCTGCAGAGTCCGAGTATTGAGCTGCTGAGGCTGTCTGGTCATCAGGACATGTAAGTCCAGCTTGTTTGATGATTCCTGCACAGCAAGGTGGCCAAAAGCTCCTGATTATCTGACCCTGACCAACAGTTCGCTCTCTTCCGTGGCCACTTGGGATGCTCCCAGCCCAAACCCGGGTCTCCCCGTCGACCGGGTCCTGAGCCTCCAGTATCTCAGTGGCTCGGCGACGACCTGCCTCGTTCTCGAGGGTGGCGACATCATTACCGTTCAGGAAGACGACTTCTCGGACAATGCCGCCCACATTGAGATTGTCGGTTCCATCGACGACGGCATCGCGGCCGCCCGGTGGTCCCCCGACGAGGAGCTGCTCGTCGTCGTCACCAAGACCAATCAGGTTATTTTCATGGGCGCCACCTTTGATCCCGTCGCGGAAGTGTCCATGACGGTCGAGCATCTGAAGGCTTCCAAGCACGTCTCTGTAGGCTGGGGCAAGCGTGAAACGCAATTCCAAGGCCGAGGCGCAAAGGCCCTACGAGACCCGACCATCCCAGAAAAGGTTGACCAAGGCCTCCCGAGTCCTTGCGAGGATGGAGCGACAATTATCAGCTGGCGGGGGGACGGTGCTTACGTTGCCGTTAACGCCGTTGAGCAAGGCTCACGCCGTGTCATTCGAGTCTTTTCTCGCGAGGGCGAGCTGGATAGCGCCAGCGAACCCGTGGATGGTCTCGAGAGCAGTCTAAGTTGGCGGCCTTCGGGGAACTTGATGGCGGGCATTCAACGACGTTCGGACCGTGTGGACGTCGTCTTCTTCGAAAGGAACGGCCTGCGACATGGAGAATTCACCCTCCGCTCCCCTACAGGTCCAATCACCGGCCATGAGAGGATACGCCTGGAATGGAACTCGGACTCGACCGTCTTGGCCGTTGTTTTCAAGGACATGATACAGCTCTGGACCATGGGCAACTATCATTGGTACCTCAAGCAGGAGATCCCTACGGAGCCCGAGTCTACCCACCTCGCGTGGCACCCCGAAAAGGCCTTGCGCTTCGCGGCCGCCTCAACTGGCGGAGTTGTCCTGGCAGAACACATTTTCTACACGGCGCGAGGATCGTGTCACCAACCCCATGACAATGGCGCCGTGGCCGTGATTGATGGAGATACGGTCAAGTTGACCCCTTTCCGGACTGCCAATGTTCCGCCTCCCATGTCGTTGTTTGAGATTAGCACCGCTGCTGCCGTTGTCGATGTGGCCTTTGGATACCAAAACACCTCCTTCGCTGTCCTACATCGCACCGGCGTGGATGTATACGACTGGCCGGTGAAGAATGGCAGATCAATCAGGCCTCAGCTCTCGCGGAAGATTCCCTTTGAAGTTACAGACCTTCCCAACTACCGAGTCCCGCTACGAATCAGCCACGTTTCTGCATCTGCATTCCACTGCGTCAACTACCAAGATGAAGATCACCTTCAGCTGTCTATCCAAGCGGCGAGCTCGGACGATGCTCGTTTCGATCTCGTAGACGCCCGGCAGCTTCTGGTGGCAACGACAAGTTATAACGACGCAGCATCTCTCGAGGGCTACGGGCAAGACCACTCTGGAAAGCTCTATCAGATGGGAGACGCGGGCAACGAGCTTCTGCCCGTCCAGTTTCAGTCCCAGCTTCCCTGGTTCGAGATTAGCAAGGTGGACGGTGAGATTGTCGCCTTTGGTCTGTCGAGGAACGGCCACATATATGCGAATTCTCGTCTCCTTGCCAAGAACTGCACATCCTTCATTGTCACGCCCAGCCATCTCATCTTCACAACCAATAACCATTTGGTCAAGTTTGTGCATCTCTCAGCCGACGTCGAAGGTAAGCCACTCGAACTTGACGCCCTGAAGGCGCTGACATTTCCCAGAGCTCGAAGTCCCTGCCGATGACCCCGAAACGGATGAGCGATGTCGAAGTGTCGAGCGCGGATCTCGCCTCGTCACCGCCATCCCTACCAACATGAGCATCGTCTTGCAGATGCCTCGCGGAAACATCGAGACCATCTTTCCCAGAGCCATGGTCGTTGCAGGTATCCGGGACTTGATTGACCAGAAGAATTACTCACGAGCCTTTTCGTACTGCCGAACGCAACGTGTTGACATGAACATTCTCTACGATCACCAACCAGATCAGTTTTTGGCCAATGTTGGGCTTTTCTTGGATCAGCTCCAAGACGTGTCTTATATCGACTTGTTCCTGTCATCTCTCCGGTAAGTACATCGTACCGCATGGCCAATAGAGCTGACACGCAATTCAGGCCCGAAGATGTCACTCAGACCATGTATCAAGATACCAAGCGGTCCAAAACTCGGGTTCCCAGCGCGCTTCCCGCCTCAGATTCGACCCCCGCCCCCAAGTCTTCTCCGGCAAAGGTCAACGCGATCTGCGACGGCCTGCTCAAGGCTCTGCAACCTCGGAAGGCCACCAATCTCCAAAACGTCATCACCGCTCACGTCTGCAAGTCACCGCCCGCCCTCGATGATGGCCTGACACTAGTCGCCGACTTGATGCAAGAAGACGAGAAGCTCGCCGAAAAGGCTGTCGAGCACATCTGCTTCCTCGTTGACGTCAACCGGCTCTACGAGAATGCCCTCGGTCTCTACAATCTCGACCTCACCCTCCTCGTCGCCCAGCAGTCCCAACGCGACCCTCGCGAGTATCTCCCTTTCATCCAGAAGCTGCACAAACTCTCCGACCTGCGCCGCAGGTTCGAGATCGATGACCATCTTGCCCGTCGCGTAAAGGCCCTCGGCCACCTTCAAGCCCTGGATGCCTTTGACGAGCTGGTGGCCTACACCACTCGACACGCTCTCTACCACGATGCTCTTCGCCTCTATAGATATGAGCAGGGACGTCTTCGGACCCTCACCGGCGCGTACGCCGAGTACCTCGAGTCTACCTCTTCCTACCGCGAGGCCGGTCTCGCCTACGAGAGCCTCCAGAACTACGCAAAGGCGACGAGCTGCTACCGCACCGCCGGCGCGTCTTGCTGGCAGGAGTGCCTCTACACGGCCCAGCAACAAAACCCTCCCTTGTCCGCCGACGCAATGGCCGAGCTCGCCGATGCCCTCGCCGATGCCCTGTGGGAGGCAAAGGACTACACCTCTGCCGCCACCATCCACCACGAGTACCTGGATGCCCTCGAGACCGCCGTCAAGTGCCTCTGCAAGGGCTACCACTTTGCCGAGGCCATCCGCCTCGTCCTGCGGCACTCGCGGCCCGACCTGCTCGAATCCGCCGTCGACGCTGGCCTCGCGGAAGCCCTCGGCAGCACGACCGAGTTCCTCGCCGACTGCAAGGGCCAGCTCAACGCGCAGGTGCCGCGCATCGCCGAGCTCCGGCGCAAGGCCGTCGAGGACCCGCTGTCGTTTTACGAGGGCGAGCGCTCCGGCGGCGCCGACGTGCCCGACGACGTCTCCGTGGCCGCCTCGTCGCGCGTCAGCACCGGCGGCGCCTCCCTCTTCACCCGCTACACCGGCAAGGACGGCGGCAGCGTCGGCACCGCCGGCACGGGCGTCAGCCGCGCCACGAGCAAGAACCGCCGGCGCGAGGAGAAGAAGCGCGCCCGCGGCCGCAAGGGCACCGTCTACGAGGAGGAGTACCTGTGCAACAGCGTGCGCCGCCTGATGGAGCGCGTCAACGCCACCGCCCCCGACGTCGAGCGCCTCGTCTTCGCCCTCGTGCGCCGCGCCATGCCCGAGCGCGCCCGCGCCGCCGAGGCCCTCATGGCCGACGTCTCCGACGCGTGCGCCCGCGCCGTCGCCGACGTCTTTGCCACCGCCGACGAGTCTCAGGCCAAGGCCCAGCAGCAGCAGCAGCCCGAGTTCGCCTGGAGGGCCACCGGGGGAGATGCCGTCTTGCAGGACTTTGTCTTGGCCCAGAGCCAGAAGCAGGAACCGCCCGTGATTACGAATCTGAAGAAACTGACGCTGTTGGGATCGTGACACAGGTCGAACGCCGTAAGGGATGAAGTCATGTTTGGATGATGATGATGAAATTACCTTCCACGGCGCAAGTTGGTCTCGAGGGATAAAATAGAGGAATACAAAAAAGCCACTTCACCACGTTTATGCACCGATGCCACAGAATGCATAAAATCTTCAGCTTGATACCGTTGACACATATCGAGCCCATATCCCATTCAGTAATCGCCCACCACACAATATTGACGCAAGCAACCAAGCGCAAAGGAATATAAAACCCATGTTCGCCTCCGCTATAAATAAAAAACCAATAAGAAAAAATAAACAAGTGAAGCCCAACAAGCTCAGCACAGTACTGAGCCACGCGGCTTGGGCTATCGGGGTGTGTGTGCGTTGCAAAGAAGGAAGAAAAAATAAGCTCCTATATTCCGGGTCTTTAAGGCGTGGTAGAGACATGACGATGCATTTTGCCCATGATACAAACAACTTTGAACGTGCGTGTTGTGTTGGTGCTCCTCCTCTTGGCAACATGGTGAATCGGGTGAGAAGCCGGACGGCTTATGCACCGTTGACAAGCACGGCTCCGGCTTCGTCCTCGAGATGCCCCGGAGTCGGGCTGACGGTGCCGCCGTTGGACTCGGGCGTGCCGGGGTTGTCGCTGTCTTCGCCTATGGGGTTCTCGGGGATGATGCCGTTCTGGCGCTCCCAGACCTCGCGCCGAATGCGATCGTCCTTTGCCTTGCGGGCGCGCTCGACCTCTTCGAAGCCGCCCGACTTCTTGAGCTTGCCCTCGGACACGACGTTTGCGATTTCGCGGTGCAGGGGGTTCCCGCGCCGGCTCGCGAGCTCCTTCTGGCGCAGCTTCTCGGCGCGCTCGATGGCCTCGAGGCGGTCCTCGTGGTTGGGCTGGAGGGCGCGGACCTCGCCCAGGACGCCCTCCTTTGCCGCGTTCTGGTCGACGCTGTTGCCGAGGTTGCCGAGGCCTCGGGAGAACTGCCGAGCCGTGCCGGCGCTGACCGTCGTGCCGTTGTCCTTCATCTGTTCCTTGGTGGCCTGCTCGACGAGGTTGAACGTTTCCGAAGCCTTTTCTAGGTCGTCCCGGAGATCCACCAAGAGATCCTCCATAAGGCGAAGCTCGTCGCGGCCCTGGCAAACGTCCTCGAGCTCCTTCTCCCAAATCTTGGTCCAGATGGGCTTCTCCTGATCCATGTAGTCCTCCATCTTCTTCAACTCCTTGCTCAGCATGGTCACATCCTTGGCCACCGTCTCCAGCTGTCGGGGCAGAGGACGCACGCCGCGGTGCACGACATCCTTTCGCAAGTCCTCGATGAGGTCCTGCAAGTCATCCACCTTGCCCACCAACCTGTCCGAGTCTGCGTTGAGTTGCTTTCGGCCGCTGGTGACGTAGGTGTAACCCGCGTCGCCTTCGATGTCGGGGACGGCGACCTTGGCTGCAACTGTCTTAACCGTCGCAGCTTTGCTTCGGATCGTGGACATGGAATCTTGAATCTCCGCTTGGAACTTGGAGTACGTCTGACGGATAACGGCGAGATCGCGACGGAGACTCTGGAGCTCGCCAATGTGACCAGCGTCCAGCTTGCGACCAGGGCTCGGGAGAGGTTTCGATCCGTCGGGTGGAGGAGTCGGTGCAGGCGCCAGCGCCATTCGGGACATCTCGCTCGCAGCTTCTTGTTGCCGATCCGACACGCGCTGGAGTGCAGTGCCTTGGTCCTCGACGGTTTGCTTGACATCACGCACCATGTTGGTCAGAGAAGCGATTCCGTCGTCAAAGTGTCGCTTCACTTCATCCAGAGCCTCCACATTGAGCACCAAGACTGTCCGGTCCTTGACGTCGGCGAGGTCTTCGAGCTCGTGTCGGACTCCAGAGACGGGGTCCTGGATGTAGATTTCGGGCAAATCGGCGCCGTTTTGTTGCGTGTTCCATGAGAACTTTTCGATAAAGGCAAGCTGCAGGCGTCCGATGGAGAGCTCGTCGCGCCCTTCCGGCAGGACAAATTTCTTCACCTTGGACTTGTACTGGAGGAACAATGTGAGGTCCTTGCTTGGGGTCGGCGGGGGGGACTCTTGGAAATACGAGGGCTCGTTGTTTTTGGGCGGCGGCGTAGGCGGAAGATCGTGGTCGAGCTTGACCTTGGCTGGCGGTACTTCCTCCTTGGGTGTTTCGTCATCGAAGACGGGATCGACGGGAGGGCCGTTGAGAGTGGCGCTGGCGCGATACTTGTCCGGACTCTGGGCAACAGGACCCTTGTCTGGCGCTGGCAGCTCTGGAGGCGCAGATTCCTCGGAAACGCGACTGGGTATCCTGACAGGGGATGCTTCGGCGGCGGCAGCGTTTCGCAGGGACTGGTTCGAGGTATTACGGTTGTGGCGCAACGTTTCCCGGACCTGCACGGCACGCAATGACTCTCGAGCCTCCTTCCTCCCTCGATTCGGCACCGGCGAGTTCTGGGGCGGGAGAAGCGGCACGCCGTTTGACCCTCCGAGGTGTTTGGATATTTGATACTGTGAATATCTTCGGGACGCTCGTCGTTCCAGATCGCCACCCTTCTGCAGGGCAGCCAAAGCGCTGGTTTTCGTATCCGGGGGAGGTGGAGGCGGAGGAGGAAAGGAGTCGATGTTGAGCTCTGTAGAGGGGGTGCTGGGCATCGTGTTGTCGGCTTCGGGGTAAGGCGGCACCACGGGCATGCTCTGCATCGTGTTGCTGGAGAGGGTCGACTGCTCGGAAGCAAGGGAACTGCGGGACTGGTCGCGTTCCCCCTTGAATCGACGGTTGGGCGACGTGTTGGTTCCCGAGGGCGCGCCGGGTGCGGGCTCGGCCGAAGGTTGGTCGGCGTGCTGGAAGCCATTCTCCAAGCCCTCCTCCAGCATGTTCGTCAAGCCGCTGGTGCCGCTTCCAACGGTGCTGACGCTGGTGGTCCTGTCGGGGGCGGCGCCGTCGCGCTCTCGGGCCTGCCTCTGGCGGAGCCGCTGCTGTTTGCGCTTCAGCCCATGCAACAGGTTGATGATGATGTCCCGGATCCTCGGTAGATAACGCTCCAGGCTCTCGGCGCTGGCCTCCTGGCTAAGGGTGGCCTCGAGGATATGTCGCAAGAGATCGGGGACATTGCCCAGGTCGGAGGTGTCGACGTTGATGGCGGTAAAGGCTCGGCACGCCATATTGAACTCGTAGCCTAGCCGCACGTAGACGTCGGACACCTGGGCGTCGGTGGCCTGGCCTCGGGACCATTGGGTCAGCGTCTCGAGGAGCTGTTTCGTGGCGACGAGGAGGTGGGTGACGCTCTTTTCGATCTGGGACAGAGGCATATTGGCACCGCTACCGGAGCCCTGCAGGGAAGACATGATGATCAGCAGCTGGTCAAGTTGGGTGAAGAGGGATCGCAAGACGGTTGAAAGGTCAGCGTATCCACTCACTTCGCGGTTCATCCTTCGCGAGCTGGTAGATTGGCCGGATCGGGAGGAAGCCGTCGAGGAGCGCGCCTGGGCGCCAACCGCCGGCGAAATGGACCGGACTGGAACATTGGGGGGCGGGCCTGGCTCAGCGCCGGGCGACCGACGGTGGGCGTAGGAGCGCTGCGACGAGGAAGCCTGCATTATGAGGAATAGTCTATATTGGCGCGTCGGCAGCAAACGTCGGGCAGATTATACGGTATGCGATGGGCGTTGCGACGAGTACTCGACGATGGGACGACGAGCAAAAAAAAAAAAAAAAAAAAAAAAACAGATATTGTCTCGGACCGTGCTGGGTTCAATGGTCGGGGTTTGGATGCAGCCGTGGCGGGGTGACGGGCATGGTCTAACGAGGGAGGCGAAGACGACGGGCGGGGTCGGCAGCAGAGCGCGGGCGACGGTGGCGGCGGTGGATTAGGGGAGCGTCGGGACGGAGCAGAGGAGAGGAGAGGAGAGGACAAGAGGTTGAGTTTCGGAGGCGAGGTTGAAGTTGGCGATGGTGATATGGGAATTGAAACTTGGGGGAGCTGAGGCAGTGAGCGATGGTGGATGGCGGATGGCGGATGGTGGGCCGGCGTGTGGTTGGTTGGCTGGGCATGTGCGAGTTTATTATTAGCACCTGGGGAGTCTCCTCAGCACCACTCACCACTAAACACCACTCGAAGCCTCTGAAATGGCCCGTCCCGTGGACCCCTGCACCTGCACGTGCCGCTGCTGTCGTGACCGTCGTGAATGCGATGCCCAATGGTTTCTCGACCGAATCCCTGTTCGGATGCGTTCGTTGCTTTTCATCTGGCCGTCAGATGTCTGTCATGTGTCAATTCGGTCTTTATTCTTGAGCCGACGTCTACGTAGACTCGAGGCAATGTGCAAAAAAGAACCGGTACAAAATAATGGCAGCACAACAAAAATCAAGCTCCAGAAGGCGACATGGATCCGGGCTCTTTGCCTGTCGGCGCGGAAACGGCCTGTTTTTCAGCTTCAGTGGCCGAGACATTTGGCATGACAACCGACGCAACGGGCCGTTACGGACAAACAATCTTCTTCTTTATTCGGGACACGCAATATCGAGGATGCATTATCACCACTGCACAAAGTGAGCGAGCCACTCAACCGCAGCTGACGTCTTCGCTTGACGTACGTGGCACAGGCGGACACGGGGTTTGCTTTACCAACCGGCCGCCACGAGCTAATCAGGTAACGTTTGATGCCGTCCACCGCCACCACCCACCGTCGTGGCTTCGGCGGCTACGAGGCTGCCTCTGTGAACCTACCTACCCTACATCTTCATCGTGGACAAACTCAAATAAACTCGACCTTGGCTGTTCAACGTTTTGGAGAATTGAGAAACGTTCCACCCAAGGTTTTTCTAGTGTACCGCTTTCTCGAGACATGCCTTGTCTTGTCGTGTCCTGTCCTGTCCTGTCCTCTCCTGTCCAACCCGGCCTCACTAGCAGAATGTGGCGTTGAGACATTACCGCTGACTGCGCCATCAGCCGCTGCAAGCCTCCTCCTTCTCTCGTCCTCCCGCGCTTTGAACTCCGAAAACAAGACTCGAATGGAATGCCTCTTCTGGTGCAAACATTCGCACGAATTGATCGGGTCCGATGCCTCGAAACCCCACCTCCCCGGCCTCCGAGGGTCCCTATTTTCGCATTTGTCGCATTCACTCATGGCCGACGGGCGGAATCTAAGAGCCGGTCTTGCCGACGGGCTTCGTTGGTGACCGCTGAGCCTCCGATGGGGGTTGCCTACCACGCGTGGATTTGGTAGAATGCCCTTCTTTGATCGTGAACTTTGGAGACTATAAAGTCGGGCTTTCGCTTCGTAGACTCCCAATTCAGAAACCAAAATTACCCATTCCAACCTTCAACTTCTTGACCAACAACCACTCTGTTCCCCTTCTCAACCCGTGTCACACTCGCTCACCAATTGTCCTGCAATGAGCAATCGCAAAGTTGCCGTCATCGGCGCCGGCCCGTCTGGTAGGCGATTCACCACCTCATCAATAACATTCCATATACTAACAGTCTCGAGGGTGCGCGCTCGCCAGGCTCCTTCACCTTGGAGGCACTGACGTCACCGTCTTTGAGGGAGAACTTTCACTCGACTTTCGCTCCCAGGGCGGAACTCTGGACTTGCACACGGCCACCGGTCTCGCATGTCTCAAGGAAGCAGGTCTCTGGGACGAGTTCCTCAAACATGCTCGATATGATGGCCAGTACCTCGCCATCGTCGACAAGGACCTGCAGTACTACCTCGAGCGCAAGGCTGACAACAAGGTGGCTGCGAGCGTCGAGGAACGTCCCGAGATTGATCGATCCAGGCTGCGTGAGATCCTCTCCGACTCGCTCCCCGAGGGCATGGTGAAGTGGGATCACCACCTGAAGAGCATTGAAGGGCGCAAGCTCGTCTTTGAGCACACGACTGTGGACGGCTTCGACCTCATCGTCGGCGCGGACGGCGCGTGGAGCAAGGTGCGCAAGGAGATCGACCCGACTCTGGTTCCTGAATACGTGGGCATCGCAATGCATGAATTCGGGATTCTCGATCCCGAGAAGAACGCGCCAGAGGTTCTTAAACTCGTTAACCGCGGGAGCGTCTTTGCCAGCACCGAAGGCGCTCGCCTGTCTATCCAACAGATGGGCGACGGCAGCCTCAACATGTACGCGACCAACGCCAACGCAGACCCGGACTGGATGAAGTCCGAGAAGTGCAGCTACGATCCGTACAGCCTCGAAGAGACCGTCCCGGCACTTCTGGACAGCGTCTACAAAGACTGGGCTCCCATACTGCGGCAGGCTCTGGAGAAGGCCAACGGGAAATGCAGCCCCCGATCGCTCTACATGCTCCCCGTCGGCACCAAGTGGACGCACAAGCGCGGACTCACCGTCATCGGCGACGCGGCGCACCTCATGACGCCGTACGCGGGCGAGGGCGTGAACCAGGCTCTCGAGGACGCCATGCTGCTGGCAAAGGCCATCAACGGCGCGTCCTCGCTGGACGACGAGGCGTTTGACCGGGAGATTGCGGCGTTTGAGAGGACGATGCAGGCGCGCGTGTCAAAGGTGCAGGCGCTGACGTACGGCCTCATGCAGGACTGGTTCTTCACTCCCGGAGCGCCCAAGACGGTCATGCCCAAGGCGATGAGTCGCCATGTGAGACACAGGCTGCCGTGGGTTCTGGGGCCGGTTGGTACGGCGGGCGTGTATGGTTATTATTTCTGGAAGAGCCTGTTTAGTCCATGACCGACTTGTACATTGCATGTTGAGAAGAGAGAGGGGATGGTGTCGCAGGGTCGTCTAGGGTGAGCGGGAGTTGTGTTCGAGTCAGGACGTTGTGCGGGCGTTAGGTAAGTACCCGATATTCTTCGGCGGGTAGCAGTAAATACAAGTCTCTGGGTACCTCAACGACGTCCTCGGACACCATTCCGAGCCGCGTGACAGGGGGTGGCTGTCGCTTGTGATCCACCGTCCCCAACCTCAACCAGCAGCCAGCGCCTGGCTTGTTCCCCTATCGAGAGCAACGTAAGCTCTCTCGCTCGCTCCCTCTGTCCCAACTGCCCCCTCCAGCCGACACATGGACAGCCCAGGAACAGCGACGACGTAGAACTCGCCGCCCATGGACAGCTCCCAGGCGCCGCTGATTGCGAACGCGCAGCACCCCGACGAGGAAGAGCTCGATTATGACGTCGATGCCGAGGCCCCCGTCGACGCCGGCAAGGTTGCGGACGCCGGCCCCAGCACCTTTGTCCTCGTCTTGACCTTTGCGGCGGGCATTAGCGGCTTGCTGTTTGGATGTAGGAGCTTCCTCTGCCTCGTGAAGTGTCTCGCCGTCGCATGCATTGTCGCTGACCATGGGAATCCTTCGCTCCAGATGATACGGGTGTCGTGTCGGCCATGCTCGTCTCCATCGGGACCTCGCTTTCGGACCGCAACCTGACCTCGATGGACAAGTCCATCATCACATCGGCCACGTCGCTCTTTGCGCTGTTCATCTCGCCCTTTTCGTCCGTCCTCGCCGACCGCTTCGGCCGAAAACGCGTCATCCTCGTTGCCGACCTGCTCTTCACCGCGGGCGCCCTCGTGCAGGCCTGGAGCTCGACCGTCGGCGGCATGGTCCTCGGCCGATGCATCATAGGCGCGGGCGTGGGCGCGGCGAGCTTCGTCGTGCCGCTGTACATTTCCGAGGTGGCGCCGGCCTCGCACCGCGGGAGGCTGGTGACGACCAACTCCATGTTCATCACGGGCGGACAGGTGGTGGCCTATCTCGTGGGCTGGGCGTTTGCCACGTTTGGCTCCAAGGAGACGGGCTGGCGCTGGATGGTCGGGCTGGGCGCGCTGCCTGCCATGATCCAGGCCGTCATGATCTTCTTCATGCCCGAGACGCCGCGGTGGCTCGTAAAGGTTGGCCGGTCCGGTGCCGCCAAGAGTATCATCCAGAAGATCAACGGGGACGCGTCGATGCACAACGCAGACGTGGTGATTAAGGAAATCGAGCTGGAAGTTCGAGACGAGTACGAGGCCCAGCGACTACGAGAGCACCAGACGTCCAGCCGGTGGAAGTGGCTGGGCCAGTGGCACAACTTGATCAGCGTTGGGAAGCATCGTCGTGCTTTGGCCATTGCTTGCCTGCTTCAAGGCTTCCAACAGCTGTGCGGTTTCGTATGTGAAGCTCAGGAACGGTTTACGGAATATCTGCTAACTGCCGTGACAGAATTCACTCATGTACTTTTCGGCCACCATTTTCACCATTGTCGGCTTCAGCAACCCGACCCTTACGTCAATGGTGGTAGCCGTCACGAATTTCGCCTTTACTGTGGCGGCCCTCGTCCTGATTGATCGGATCGGCCGACGAAGAATTCTGCTCTACTCGATCCCCTTTATGATCGCGGGCCTGCTTCTCTCGGCGTACGGCTTCTCGTTCCTCTCCGTCGGGCAGTCGTCAGAAACCAGCGAGGCCGAACCCCCGGCCGGCGGCTCCGGCCACGAGGCTGCGGGCATCACGGTGCTGGTGAGCATCATGGTGTACGTGGCGTCGTACGCCATCGGCATGGGCAACGTGCCGTGGATGCAGAGCGAGCTGTTCCCGCTGGCGGTGCGCTCGCTGGGCAGCGGCGTGTCGACGGCGACGAACTGGGCCGCCAATTTCGTCGTCGGCCTGACGTTCCTGCCCATGATGGACGCGTTGACGCCTTCGGTTACGTTTGTGCTGTATGCGCTGGTGTGCGTGGTCGGGTATGTCTTGGTATGGAGGATCTATCCCGAGACGGCGGGCTTGAGCTTGGAGGAGGCCACGGCGTTGCTGGAGAATGGATGGGGAGTTCGGTGATTTGATGGACTGCGTCGAGATTCGAGAAGCTTGCGGATAGATGGCGGGTAAATGCCTAGATTAAACATGGGGAATAGGACCGAGCGCATGGAGCTCATTCGTACCTGGGACTGATTATTGACGTGAAGAGATTTCGTCGTACGTACAAGGAGAAGATGGGAAGTGGAGGCTATTCACGGCAATCTGCGGCTTCGAGGAAAACATGATGCCGGAAACAGCAGAGAGTGGATGCACTAGAGGTGGTGCCTTCTTTCCTCCATCGGCCCCGCTGTCGGTTCCGTCGCGTCGCCGAGGCCGAGAAGCATTACATCACCGTGCAGCTCGACTCGTCGGCGTCGAGCGAGAACTTGGACGGTAACACGATCGGTCAGCAAGACGAGTGGGGGACCTCGCTCGGGACGTCGGCGCTTACGCAGAATGTGTTGGTTCGATGCGATGAGAAGACGCGAGAAACAGAAGAGCGAGCGAGCGCGAGAATGGGGGAACATACGAATTCTTCTCTTCGTGCTTGAATTGCAAGGGGTTGTCGACGGGACTTCTCATGGGGTTTTGGAGGAGCGCGGCGGGTCCCGGGAGGGGGGGTCAGGCGGTTGAGGCCCAATAATGGGGATGGGGAGGTGAATTATAGACTGTCTATCGTCTGGGGTCCGCGACGGAAGAGTCTGTCTCGACGCCCCTGATGGTGTAAGTGAGTTGATACGGCTTGTCGGGTCCGAAGAATGCTGCGGCCGAAAAAGAAAGGATGGCCAGGGACTGCAGAAGCAGGACTTGGCACCTAGCGCGATCCTTTCGGCGAGGTTTCCTTACTGGTCGATCCGGTGTGCTGCAGTCATGACGGAACTGCAGCGGGTAGCGCAGATGATGGACCACGGTGCATGATAGCGATGAACTGATGGATGCATCATATCTTCTCTGCGTCGTGTTCATCACGTCTGACGAGAACGAGGCGACACAGGACTCAAGGGTCGTTTTTTCTCGCCTGACATGTTTCCATGGAAATTGTACCACGGCGTCGAGGTGCCGAGGACGTCTGCCGAGAGTGCGAGTGGAGTCCTCTTGAGAGTCAAAGACAGTCTAGCATCGTATCGAGCAGCCTGTATCCGGACGTATTCGCAGTTCCGGTGACTGGTGACTGTGCGTCCGCGCGCTCCAGCAGAGATTTCCCATACCGAGAGAATTTTCGCTCTCGTCTCCTAGGTTGTTGGGGACTTTGATTTGATAGCGAGCCTGGGCTGATTTCTAACCAGACCCTGTCCTCACGCCACGGGACTACTGTGTCGTTGGTAATCGGAAGTGTTTGGTTCTTTTCTCTCCTTGGCTTCGGCAGTCTTCTCTTTGGAGGTGCTGGTACCCTGGCACTCGACTTGTAAAAAGCCAATTTACCACTTACACCCCCCCGGCTTCGAGTAAGGGTATCAGTTTCGCCGTTGCAACCAGCAGAGCCCCATGTCGATCCCCTGAATTCGATATCCCTTGGACGTGAATAAAAGAAGGAGAAGAAGAATAATAATAATCGTTGTTGTTCTCTCCTGTAAACCACTTGCCTCTAACCATCCAACAACCAACAAACCATCAGGTCCCCTCCTCTTCTCGCTCTTCGGCCTCGGCTCTTGAATCATTTAGCTCCGGCCTCCTTGTTAATTATTAGTGGGCTCCTGGGCGATAGCGTCATAGTGCAGGAAAGAAGGGTGGAAGGCATCGCTGAGTCTGGATCTTTCCGTCCGAGCTTTTTCGAGCCAACGCCAAACGCCCGCGCCAACAGGAAGAACGGCAAACGGCAGGAGCGACGGGAACAGGTCCACGGGTGCTTGACACTTGAGGGGCGGCATTGGATCCGGAGTTATAATTTAGAGAGCTTCACCCCTCCCACACTCGATTTCTGTCTTTTCTCTTCAAGCCTCGATTCATTCATATCGTCATCATTCTCGGTCGAACAATCATACCTATCCAGTCTCATCGGTTTCACAACATAACCGCACCCTTCCTTCGATCCAGTCTTATACGGATACACAGCGATATACTTCTCTGGCTACAGCCAACAGTCCTACGAACCACACACAAATAACCCAATCGAGGTGCTTTCACAATGCCTATGGACATTGTTGACAAAGAGCTCTACGACGCTGAGCGAGAAGCTTCGTCACAACGCTACCAACGACGGGACAGTAACGAGATCGAGCGAGTAATTACGACTTCCTCGAGCTCGTCCGCCGCCACCTCCGCCCGCGAAAACCTCAACAATCTCAACACCATCAGCCGCATTACGACTCAGGCCGACCTCGAACGACATCCTACCGAGATCAGTCGAATCGCCACCCACCGAAGCCAGCATGTCGGCACTGTCGGCGGAGGCTTGCGTTCGCGCACAACGAGTAGAGCCTCGCGCCGACCTCTGCCTCCGTTCGGTGCCGGGAAGCCATTCCCTCCCCCGTTGCCCGAGCAAGAGGAATATGTGGTTGAATTCGACGGACCCGACGATCCCCTCCATTCGCAAAACTGGCCGCTCAAAAAGAAGCTGATTACTGCGGCGATGCTGGGATATACGACAATGACGGCATCCTTTACATCCTCCATCTTCTCGGCTGCGACTTTGGCTGTTGCCACCGAATATGACGTTTCTTCCGAAGTTGGCCTTTTGGGAACTTGCCTATACGTCCTTGGCTTCGCTTTTGGTCCTTCTCTTTGGGCGCCGCTTTCTGAGCTGCGAGGTCGACGCTTCCCAATCGTCGTCTCCATGTTTGGCTTCGCCGTCTTCTCAATTGGCTGCGCGACTGGCAAGGATATCCAAACCATTCTTCTCTGTCGATTCTTCAGTGGATTCTTTGGTGCTTGCCCCCTTGCTGTCGTCGCAGCTGTCTTCTCCGACATGTTTGACAACCGCACCCGTGGTACAGCTATTACCGTTTTCTCCATGACCGTCTTCACCGGCCCTTTGCTGGCTCCCTTCATTGGTGGTTTCATCACGACGTCTCACCTGGGCTGGCGATGGACTGAGTATCTTGCCTCCATCATGGGCTTCGCTGCCTTCATTCTCGACCTCTTCTTTCTCGAGGAGACGTATCCCCCAGTCATCCTGATCGAAAAGGCCGCCGACCTGCGCCGCCGTACTAAGAATTGGGGTATCCACGCCAAGCAGGAGGAAATCGAAGTCGACTTCAGAGAGCTCGTGTCCAAGAACTTTTCGCGACCTCTCCGACTTTTGTTTACCGAGCCCATTATTTTGCTGCTTTCCATTTACATGAGCTTCATTTATGGCCTCCTCTACCTCTTCCTCACAGCCTACCCTCTGGTCTTTGTTGGCGTTCATGGCTTCACCTCGGGCCAGTCTGGACTCACATTTTTTGGCATGATCTGTGGCCAGCTTCTGGCCGGCGTCAGTGTTATTTTGCAACAGCCTTGGTACCTTCGCAAACTGGCTGCGAACAATGGAATTCCGGTTCCCGAATGGCGACTGCCCAACGTCATGGCTGGAGGTGTGGCGTTTGCAATTGGTATCTTTTGGTTTGGATGGTATGCTGCCCAGTATTCTATTTCTCTCATGGATGCTAACAATTATAGGACTGGTTATACCAAGGACATTCATTGGATCGTTCCCGCCCTGAGCGGCATCTTCACCGGATTTGGCCTCATGTCCATCTTCCTGCAGGCCCTCAACTATCTGGTCGATGCGTATCTCATGTTCGCCGCCTCTGCGATTGCCGGCAACACATTCCTCCGATCCCTTTGCGGCGCGGCCTTCCCGCTGTTTGCTCGCCAAATGTTTGATGGTATGGGAATCCAGTGGGCGGGAACGCTCCTCGGCTGTGTGGCTCTCGCCCTTGCGCCGATTCCCTTCATCTTCTTCAAGTACGGCGCCAAGATCCGACAGAGGAGCTCGTATGCTCCTACTTTCCCTCCTGCCGGTGCTCCCGCCACATCGTCTGAAGACGAAGAAGAGAAGGAGAATGCCAATGACACTGCCCTGAGGGCGGTCAAATCCCGCAGGGATAGTGTGGCTCGCGAAAACAAGGAGACGGTTTAATCTGATGGACTGCAGACTACTCGGATTTTCAGCGGGGATGTGAAGCATGGCGTTTCTGGATGTTACCTTGGGGGGTTTTTTTTTTTTGGATTAAAAGCTGGTCAGCGATTGTGTTATTGCCTTTGATGATAATGTGGAAGCAGGTTTAGACTGGGGATACTATTGCTTCGAGAGGGTATGGATGGCTTTGGAGAAGCAATGACGCAAAGCCTTTAGTTAATGTAATCATGATTAGGTATATTAAAAGTGCTGAAACAAACTGCCGTCCCATTTTGATTCGTAAAGGGAGGGCTTTAGCTGAAATTGCTCTGAGTGATGTTCTGAATTCGTTCATCTGATGGTCATACGAACAGCGAACGGACAAAGGCAAAGATCAAAAGCACCGTGGCAAAGACGCGCTGAGCGACCAAAACAGGAGGGCTCACATATGGGCCGGGGTTCGCCTGCGAAAGCGCCGTCCTCGAGCCGGCCCTGGGCGGGTATATCAACCAGCCGTTGATGAAGGCCTTGGCGGCCTTGGCCAACCGGCCCGAGAGCACCACCTTGCGGTCCCAGCCGACGGTGAGCACGGCGCGCCCCGGGCCGAGGTCCAGGCAGGTGACGTACAGAGGCTGCGAGTAGACGCGGGCGGGGAGGCCGAGCAGGTCGGCGGCGGCGTTGTGCCCGGCGACGCGGCCGAGGGTGAGGGCGTGCTGGCACGACATGAGGGCGCGGTTGCCGGCGGCGTCGGCGGCGGCGCAGGCCGAGTCGCCCGCGACGAAGACGTCGGCCGACGAGGGGAGGCGGAGGTGCCGGTCCACGCGGAGCCGGCCGAGGGCGTCGCGCTCTCCCGGGAGCTGCTCGGCCAGCGGACTGGCGCGCACGCCGGCGGTCCAGACGGCGGTGAGGGCCTCGATGCGCTCGCCCGAGTCGAGCACGGCGCCGTGGGCGTCGACGGAGGCGACGGTGGCGCCGAGCCGGGTCTCGACGCCGAGACGCGCGAGGGCGTCGGCGATGACGGGCCGCGGGCCGGGCCCGAGAGTCGCGCCGACGTCGTCTTCCCGGCCGACGAGGAGCACGCGGACGGGGGCGTCGGGGCCGAGGACGGCGCGCAGCCGCGACGGGAGCTCGGTCGCGACCTCGAGCCCGGTGAAGCCCGCGCCGCAGACGACGACGGTGCCGCGGGCGCGGCCGGCGGGCCGCGAGGCGAGGGCCCCGAGGTGCGCCTCCAGCCGGACGGCGTCGTCGAGCTGGTCCACGCTGAAGACGTGCTCGTCGGCGCCCTCCAGCAGCCGGGGACGCGCGAGCCGGCTCCCGGCGGCGAGGACGAGGCGGTGGTAGGACAGGGACGATTCTTTGCCGGTGGCGGCGTCGACGAGGAGCAGCGCGCGCTTCTCGGGCACGATGGCGCCAACCGAGGCCCGCACGTGGCGCACGGCGTGGGCGGCGAAGAGGTCCTCGAGCGGCTCCGCCATGCTCGCCGGGTCGGCCTGGTAGAGCCGCGGGCGCATGACGAGGCGCGGCGAGGGCGAGACGACGACGATTTCGACGTCGGCGGCCGCCGGGTGAGAGGCGATGAGGTTTCGGGCCGCGAGCGCGCTCCACGTGCCGGCGAAGCCGGAGCCGACGATGGCGATGGTTTTCTTCTCGTCCATGGATCGGGCGGGTTGAGGGGTTTGCGATTGAGAGGGAGTGTGTTTTGGGGAGTTGTGTCTTGGACGAATGGGTTTCGGAGGAGGAATACGGATGGAGTTCGGCGTCAATGGCGACCCATCTGCATATGGATGACGCTCATGATTGGAAACTCGACGTGTTTTACTAGCAAGAGTCTAATCTGGGTAATCTTGGTACCTATGCTAATTAGAATTATTTAAACAGACTTGTACATGTCACAGACAGCTTTATTATGACTTGATATCAGGAGTAAGCAGTCTGTTAAATTGCACCGGTAGCCACTGTTGCTACGCCCGAACCGCTGGCTCTCGACTCTCCCAGTCCTTCAAGATGACTACGGCCGTCTCTCCGTTACCGCCCCGGCACCACCTCTGTCTCGACGCGGTAGTCCTTGAACTGTTCGTGAGAAGCGGAGGAAAGGGAACCCTCGGCTGGCAGCCCGCTTGCTCCATCATCCCGCCCCTTGTACGTACCACCCTCGGCCGCCGTTTGGCTTCTCGCCTCGAACCGACGGAGGAACACCGTGCATCCGATTTGCCCCCGAGCGGGACCATCGACCGGCGCAGGTGCACCGAAGCCTCACCAGCGCTCTCGACGCCCTGGGGATCCCTATCGAGGAGACGGCCATGAACTGCATTGACAGGTACATGCTCTGGAGCTTCCCTTCCTCCCCGGACGTGTTGGCCCTGCGCAGGATTGAGATTGCCAGCGACTTGGCCGTGGAGGCCGCGAAGACGCCCTTTGAAGCCTTGCGTGCCAACCGAGAGCCGCTGGTGAGATTCTTCTCCCGCCGAGCATCTGGAGAGCGACAGACGCTGAACTGGCTTGCCCAGGTCGAGAAACTCCGAGATGACTGGTCCCGTGTTTGGGTGTTTTGCCCACACTTCTGACGAGGGGGGGTCTGTCGAGCGCTGTCGAGTTTCTTTGGTTCGAGGTACAGGACAAGCAGCACTGCAAGTTGTTGTTGTTGTTGTTGTTGTTGTTGTTGTGAATGAGCCATCTCTGTATTCACGTTGATTGGATCCCTACCCTTGTAGTAGACACAGAGTCCTCATAGATATGATGCATCGACCCCAACACCACTCACCCAACAAGCCAGGTACCAGCTCACTTCGGCCCCTGCCACTCCGACCTCTCCAACCACTCCTCAAACGTGCTCGCCCGCACGCCGAGATCCCCCCACGAGGCATCGTCCTCGGGCCTCACGGTCCCGTAGCAGACGCGGTCCCTCGGCGCGACGGCGATCCACTGCATCATCTGCCGAATGTCCTCCTCGAAGCCCTTGCCGACCGTCGCGGCCACGACGGCGCCCCATTCCGCAATCGACGTCGACTCGAAGCGCGCGGCTTGCGACGTGGCCCGCGAGAAGGCTTCGGCGAGGCTGGAGAAGGACACCTTGGGGCCGACGACGGGATACGTCTTGGAGCCCGTCTTTTCGGGTCCGGCGGCGAAGATTGCTGTTTGTGATGCCATGCCCGTTTAGTGCTTGCAACATGAATGGACCTAATGAAATGGGGGACGCTCACCGCTCGCAAAGACGCCAATGTCGTGACCGGGATCGACCCAGTCGGCCAGCGTATCGCCGGGAACTGGTGCGCAGAACCGGACGGTGCCGTCTTCTGGAAGCCCAGTCAGCTTTCATACCGGGAACCGAGGCATTGGGGTTAAGCGGACCCTCCCTCCTGCAATATTGCGACCACATCATGTTTGTGTAGAAGAGGCCTAGGGGGTTTGTTAGAGTGGCAATGGTAGCCGACCCAGAGAAGCGATACCTGGGAGCAAGGCGGTAACAGCGGGCAGCCTCTCCCGCGCCAACTGCTCAATCTCGTGCTTGTAGTCAAAGTGAAACACCTTGTTAAACTCGCCGCCGCTCGCCGCCGTCAGATCCGGGAGGCTGCTCATGACAAAGTGCGCCACTCCGCAGCGCTCGGCCGCCTCGACGACGTTGCGACCAGCCTCCAGCTCATGCCGCAGCTCCTCCTCCTCGTCAATCTTCTTCCCGGGCACGCGGTTGTGCGTGACGGCGAAGACGCCGTGGGCGCCCGCAAAGGCCCGTCGGAGGCTGTCCGCGTCGTAGAGGTCGCCGGCGGCGAGGACGAGCCTGTCGCCGTGGAGAGTGCCGAAGTCGTCTCTCAGGCGCCGGGCGGCCGGGCCGTCGACGTCGCGGGTGATGGCGCGGACGGAAAAGGAGGGGGAGGAGCGGGCGAGGAGGGCGCCGACGACGCCGCGGCCTTGGTTTCCGGTTGCCCCGAGGACGGCGATGATGGGCAGGGGTCGGGGGGACATGATGGAGGGGTGGGTATTGGAAGAGTGTTGGTGTTTATTGAACGTGTATATGGAACTCGGATCCTTTCACTTGATACTGTTCTTATATTCGCCAGCTGGTCCAGACAATAATGTTCAACTCATGCCAATGATTCTGCGGATAAGCCGGATGTACGGATATATGCACCTAGGGAGTTGGCTTCAGTTGAGTCTCTGAGGGTATATATTTTCCCGTTGTCTGTAAATACAAGGTGCTTACCCATCTTGAATCGACCTTTGTAGTCCATCTTTGCTGCCCTTGGACGCTTCCTGCCATGATACCGTCGAGGCAATAGACTTCTGCCTTTACTACCGAGTAATCAGTGAGCTGCGCCTGCGGTGATGCGTCGGCATGAGAAGGTGACGACTGCCCAGGTCGCAGCAACTGAAGAAAGACGTCGTCCTTTGTCCGTAGATCCTGCCCACGGAGAAGGAGGGTGACATGGTATAAAGCGAGGAACCTCAACATGTCTACTACCTCGTGTTCTTGATCTTGACAATCTGCTAGTGTCAGCATCATTTCGAGCATCAACTCTTGCACTTGCATCTCGCTTATCCCGCCATCTAGCAAGACTCATCGATACTGATTGACCATGGCCAACTCGGACGAGCCTACCGACAAGCCTGTCGATAAGCCCGTCAACAAGGCAACCAAGAAGCCCATCAACAAGACAGTCAGGAAGCCCATCCGCAAGACCATTAATAAGCCCATCCGCAAGCCCGTTGACAAGCCCGTCGACAAGACCATGGACGAGCCCGATGACGAACTCAGCGACGACGCCAATGACGCATCAATTGCTTCGGCCTCGGACGATGGTTCCCCGTTACCCGGTCTACGAATAATCGGCCAGGGACTCTGCGGAGAAGTCTGGATGTCGCATAGGCCCCCCTCGGAACCTCTCGCTGTTCGCGTGATGAAGAAGGAGCTGCTGCTTTCATACATGTCCCTCGAGAACGAATGCGACGCGTATCGAGTCTTGATGAAGGCCATGGTCGACAACCCAGCCGCAAGCCAGAACATCAACATTCCCAAATTCCTCGGCTTCCTCACCCCAGAGTGGGACAAGTGGCCGCAGATCCTGCATGCGTTAAACGACGGCTTGCCCTCGAATTGCCTGGTGCTCGAACGGATCCGCCCTGTTCCGTTCGAGCTCAGGCATCCCATCACACGCCTCATCGACCAGCAAGCGCCTCCAGAAGACCGACCCCGTCGGGACAAGGAAGGGGCTCACTGCCTGATTCGCCCGTGCCTCGGCTTCATTGGCGCTGGCAACAACCGCCGTTTCGACGGCCGCCAGAGCGACTTCATCCTCCCCTTCGACATGATGTAGGGCACCCAGATCGAGGCCGAGCCGTACGCCTTCGCCATGGCGGACGCGCTCGCCTTCCTGCACTGGATCGCCCAGCTCGACGGCAGGAAGATCAAGTTCGTCATCGGCCTGCCCCGCGAGGGCGACACGCGGAGCAACGCGTACTTCCAGGGCGCCGAGATGCCGTTTGGCGACCACAGGCTGTGGGTCATCGACTTTGACCAGTGCCGAGAGCTGCCCATGGACGAGAGCGCCGTCGGGTTGGCGTCGACTGCGGTCCTGATCAACCGCCTGACGTATCCCCGACCTCGAACCGCGGATCCGACCTTGACGCGGCTGTGGGAGGCGTTTCGGGATCGATACCTGGCGGTGAGCGCAGCCTTTCTCGAGGCTGCGGATGAGGAGGTGCAGGCCTTGCCTGGGAGGATCATGGAAAGGGTTTGCAACGAGTTTCCCGTTTTACATACAATGCTTGAATGAATTAGGGGGGGGGGAGGGTGTTTGAATGTTGGTTAGAAGGAGCGAGGATAGCGTTGTTGTCAGAATAATACATGGGTGAGCGACTCGAGAGTTCTCCCATCATGTCAGGTGCTTTCTTGGCCTCTTGTCGGATGAGCTACCCGAGACGTCTGGAGTTTCGGGCGGAGTTTTCGGAGGGCATCTCGTTTTGGCAGGCGAGAGGGACAAACGCGAGGGACAAACACGCGAGTGCTGACGGATGTGATATTTAAGTGTTGCATTGTGCTCTGGTCAGCCAATATTTATCTGCATGATTTCTCAGACTCTTCGTCATGACCGATACCGTCACCAAGGAAACCCACAGCTACGAGGCTGGCTGTCACTGCGGCTTCATCAGCCTGACGCTCAAGCTCTCCCCGCCGTTCCCAGAGCACAAGGTCACGCAGTGCAACTGCTCCATCTGCCACCGGGCGGGCTATCTCCTCGTCTACCCCCCCTACGAGGACGTGACCTGGCACGACGGCTCCGACGGGCGCGTGAGCCGGTACCGGTTCAACACCGAGACGCGCGATCACATGTTTTGTCCGCGGTGCGGCGCGAGCATTGGTATTGATTTCTTCGAGGGCGAGCCGAAGCGGTATGGGATTAGTGTAGGTTTTTTTTTTTTTTTTAAAAAACTATTGGACTGGATGTTGGCTGATTTGGTGGTGCGATTGACCTGGCAGGTTCGGCAGTTCGACGACGTGGACCTGGACTCGCTCACCTACAACAAGTTTGACGGGAGGCACGTGTTGAAGCCGACTGGGGGGTTTTGGGGGAAGAAGAAGGTGAAGACGGAGACGAGCGAGGAGGGGATTTCGTCGGAGTGATGATTTGATGCGTAGAAATCCTGTTCGTGGGTGTTGTTATTAGTGCATGCATGGCGGGAGAGTTGGACGAAGGATTGCTTTGATGAGAGCAAAAGTTGTGAGCCATTGACGCGCGTCTCGTCTTGTTCCAAGCCGTAGTCTACATAAGTTACGCATTCCAACATTCGGGGACAGGTAATTAATGTTGTTTCTCCCGTGACATCATGCCAACCTGAGCTGTTCCTTCGTGCAACCTAGTCTAATGGATGCCGCCGACTTGCACAAGTACAGGGAGCTGAAGCATCTCGATGCGCTGAGATGGCTCAAGATTAGCGACGCCCAGCGCTCCTCCCACTAATAAAACATGATCCCCCATCGCCCCCGGAGCTTCCTGGCCGTGGATCATGCCGCCTTTGGTCTAGCTCTGGTCAGCTCTTGCCCGATTGTGATGCTCACGCAAAGTAATCGACGTCATCGACCTGGCAGCTTGGTTTGCTTCATTCGCCTTTTGCCATTGAAAGCCTGCTCAGGTGCGAGAGGGATGACGATGGTGGTTCAAGCTGTTATCATTACTTCCTAGATACCACGCTCGAACTACTTCGTCTCTTCTTCTTCCGCTCTCCATCATCCCTCACCCTCATCACCGCTCAGCTTACACGCGCCCATGGACACGCAAGAGACGGTGGTCCCCTCGGGCCAGCACTACAGCGGCCGCCATCGCGTGCCCAACATTCAGCAGTTCGTCCAGCAGCTCGACCAGGACAAGAAGGACCGCGATGCCGCCATTGACGCCGAGACGAAGCAGGGCAAGAGGCGCGGCGCCGGCGAGGCCAAGGACCACACTGCCGACCCCATCATCAAGGAGGAGTATCGCAAGGTGCGCGATCCCGTCACCGGGAAAGACGTGCACATCCAAGATACCGACCTCGACTTCACCGAGGCCGTTGAGAATCCCCAGGTACGGAGGAATATCTATCGTGATGCTGTCACTAACACCCGTCAGCTCTCCGTCCCCAACGAGAACCTCGGCAAGCCAGCCACCATCTCAACCTCGTCCAAGCAAAAGGGCGAGGAATACCGACACGCCCAAGACGTCACGGCCCCCCCCGACCCGGTGCAGGAGGGCTCCACGTCGGACGTGCCCATCCGCAGCGAGAAGACGTCCATCCTCTTCTACAAGACGCCGTCGGTCAGCTACGAGCCCATGTTCGCCGTGCTCGAGCAGCGCGCCAACTTCCTCTGCGTCGGCATCTTCGTCACCGTCGTCTTCCTGGGCCGCATCTTTGGCGGCCACCTGCTGGGCCTGATCCCCCTGGCCTTTTGCGTGGCGTCGGGCGTCTTCCTCTGGGCAAAGGACCTCATCCGCCAGGGCCGCGATCTGGAGTGGGCGAGCGAGCAGGAGCGCGGCGAGACGGCCACGACCAATCTGATCCCCGAGTCGGTCGAGTGGATGAACACGATGCTGGGCATTGTCTGGGGGCTCGCGAACCCCGAGATGTTTTCTGCCGTGGCCGATACGTGAGTAGATGCAGGCGCATGGCCGTGAGAACAGTTCGCTGACGGAGACAGCCTCGAGGACGTCATGGCGGCTTCGGTGCCCGGAATCATCGAGAACGTCCGCGTGGCCGACATCTCGCAGGGCAACAACCCTATCCGCATCCTCAACATGCGCGCGCTGCCCGACTCGCACGTGCAAGACATCAAGGACGAGCTGCACCGGCAGAACGAGGAGCACACGGACCCGGACGAGCTGGCGGCCAACGAACAGGCCGGGTCCTTCTACAACCTGGAGGTGTCCCTTGCCTACCACGCGAAGCCCTCGGGCGCCGACATCGCGTCCAAGGCGCGCAACATGGGCATGCAGCTGGTCTTCTACTTTGGCGTCAAGGGCCTCTTTGGCGTGCCGCTGCCCATCTGGGTCGAGCTCATCGGCCTCGTGGCCACGGCGCGGATCCGCCTGCAGCTCACGCCCGACCCCCCCTTCCTCAAGACCATGACCTTTACCCTCATGGGGCTGCCCAAGGTGCAGGCCGGCTGCACGCCCATGATCGAGCGCGGCGTCAACATCCTCAACCTCCCCCTCATCTCCAACTTTGTCAACTGGGCCATCGGCGCCGCCGCCTCCATGTACGTGGCCCCCAAGAGCATGACGCTCGACCTGAGCAAGATGCTGCAGGGCGACGACATCAAGAAGGAGACTGAGGCCATGGGCGTGCTCTTCATCCGCATCCACAAGGCCGTCGGGCTCAGCAAGCAGGACCAGCGCGGCAGCAAGGGCGGCGGCTCCGACCCCTACATCACCCTTGCCTGGTCCAAGTTTTCCAAGCCGCAGTTCTGCACCCGCGTCATCCAAGACGATCTGAACCCCGTCTTTGAGGAGAGCTGCGGCCTCCTGGTCACGGCCGACCTGCTCAAGGCCGACGAGCAGCTCTCCGTCGAGCTCTGGGACAGCGACCGCTCCTCGGCCGACGACGTGGTCGGCAAGGTGGAGATGAGCATCCAGAAGCTGATTCAGCACCCCGGAAAGATGTTCCCCCAGGTGTCGAGGCTCAGGGGCGTCAAGGCCGAGAGCGAGATGCCGGGAGAGCTGCACTGGGAGGTGGGCTACTTTGGCAAGACGCAGTTCCGCCGGGCCCTTCGCACCGACGGGAGAGACGTCAACGTCCCCACGGAGCTCAGCGACAAGCCCGAGCTCCAGGAGGACACGGGCGTCATCGACTCCAAGGAGGAGGACGCCGTCATCCACACGCCTCCCGACCCGCTGTGGCCGTCGGGCATCGTCAGCGTCGTCGTGCACCAGATTGTCGGCCTCGAGCTGGCCAACATCAAGGGCTCCAACGGCAAGCGAAAGGGTCGCGAGTACGAGCCGGCGAGGCCAGAGGCCGGCCCCGTCAAGGAGGAGCAGTCCAAGTCGCTGCCGAGTTCCTACTGCACCATCTTGATCAACGACGACCTCGTCTACAAGACCAGGACGAAGGTGGTGTCTTCCCAGCCCATCTTCAACGCCGGCACCGAGAGGTTCGTCCGAGACTGGCGATCGTGCATCGTCACCGTTGCCGTGCGAGACTCGCGCAACCGACAGCACGATCCCATCATCGGCATCGTGCCCCTGAAGCTGGGCGACGTCTTGCAGACCAGCAGCGAGTCTACGCGGTGGTATCCGTTGGACGGCGGCCTCGGCTTCGGCCGCGTCCGCCTCTCCGTCCTGTTCCGCTCCGTCGAGCTCCGGCTGCCGCCTCCCCAGCTCGGATGGGACATTGGCACCTTTGAGTTCCTCTCCGACGCCATCACCACCGTCGACTACGCCCCCGCCGAAAGGGTCAAGCTCCGGCTCCGAACCGGAGGCTCGTCGGCCAACGTGGCCAAGTCGTACTCGACGCACGACGGCAGCGGCCTGCACATCGACATCAGCCACCAAAACGGCGACCGCCCCCTCCGCCTGCCCGTCCGCCACCGCTACTCGTCGCCCATCTTCATCGAGTTCTACCCCTCGGGCAAGCGCAGCCCCGATGCCTTTGCCTCGCTGTGGCTGCTCGAGCTGACGGACGGGGAGGAGACGGACTTTGACGTGCCCGTCTGGAAGTGCGACAACGCGCTGCGCCTCTCGCAGAACTACATCACCGAGGAAAACTTCCGCTCCGTGCCCGACATGGACATGCAGCAGGTCGGCCGCGTGCGGTTCCGCGGGCGCTTCTCCGCGGGGACCGATTCGGACCACATCAAGTTTGTCAGCTCAAACGACACGCGCGAGACCATTGAGACGTGGGAGGCGTGCTACGCCGAGGGCGTGCGCGAGCAGCACGTCAGCGCCGAGGTGCCCCCCTCGATCCGGAAGCTGCACGAGGAGTCGCTGACGCAGGGCCGCGACGTGCTCGCCCGCGCGAGCGACAAGGACAAGGAGAAGTGGCTCGCCCGGGACGGCACCGACTGGACCGGCGCGTTTGGCCAGGACCCCGAGGCCTTCATGGCCAAGCAGGACGGGCCCGCGGCCGAGCATGGGAGCGAAGAGGACGACGACTTTGACGAGCACAGCGACGACGCCTCCGACAACGACTCGGACGACGACGACTCGGATCCGGACCTGGGCATCCGCGACGGCGACACGGACCCGTCCAGCACCGAGCAAGGCCGTCAATCCGTCGACACGCACGCCACGCAAGCCACGACGGCCTCGGCCGCCAGCAACGGCAGTGCCGCCAGCAGCAGCAGCAGGAACCCCATGCAAAAGTACAGGGACTACCGCGACCGCAGCCGCGACCTGCACCGCAAGCACCGCGGCCTGATGCAGTGGCGCCCGCTGCGCAACATGCAGTTCGCAAAGAACGAGGCCCTGTTTGCCATGCGAAAGGTCAAGACGCTGGGCGCTCTGGACGGCCGGAAGCCCGATGTTGAGACCGAGGTGTAGATGTGGCTTGACGCGTGGTTCCTAGGTTTTTCTTTTCTTATGAGTTCCATTGGGTTTGGTGTCCTGGGTTTCAGAATGGTTATGAAGCCTCCAAGATTGCATCGAGGCGTATGAATCGTGTACTATTATGCTTACGAGGGAATTATTACTACGTTCTTCATAAAAGACACCCCCACACACGTCTCACGCAATCATCTTGGGCCAGTAGACACTAACAAGGAAGTCATCATAATCATGCTACTTAACCATAAAGGCATAACACTATCTAAAAGACTGTATTCAGGTCGCGTCGACTTGACTCACCAGCGCCAGTTCCCGAGTTAGTGGTGGTGATGCCCTCGCCTGGAGCCCCGGCGTTTCGGAACCCGCGCCCAGTAGTACAAACCCAAAGCAGCGGCGATGTTGAAGACAATATACGCCCATATAATACCAAAGTTCCTCCATAGGCGGCCATGGTGAACGTCAAACTCGGCCAAGAAATGGTCAGCCGTCTCCAACGGACACCAAAGACATTCGACATTCCTGTCCTCGGGGTTGACAAGATTGCCGCCGGCACCGCCGCTGATAAAAGAGCCCAGATATTCCTGGCAGCTTCCGTTGCCACCATACGGAGGAATAATAAACAACTCTTTCCCCGCGCATTGCACCTTCACTCCATGTAGGACGCTGCTGAGGGCACCCGAAGCGAGGTAAGTCATGGGAGAGATCCAGTACATGCCGTTCGACCAGATGGCAGGCATCTGTTCCCTCTTCGTGCCAATGCCGCAGAAGGCCATGGACAGAATCCCAATGAAGGTGGCAGGCACAGCCGCGAGATCGGCCGATGCAATCGGTGCAATGGCCGCTTGGGACAAGGTCGAGATCCAGAGGATGAGCTGCCAGATGAAGAGGAATGTCGTCAATCCACGAGTGTTTTTGTCGTCCGTCATGTTGTTTTGAAACCCCACCGGATAGTACCAGCAAAAGAAGAACAGCACGGCACTAAGAGTGTTCCAAATCACCTCAGCCATGATCTGAGTGATGACAAAGACAGTCCAGTGGTAGATCCTCGACGGCTCCTCTCTGGCCTCGTACAGAGCCCGCTGAGGCGCGAAAAATGGCATGATCTGCTTGTTGTAGGGTTGTAAAATGAGAAAGCCCATGAAGAAGGCGAACAGCTGGTTCTGAATGCCCTGAATGCTCTGATCAGAGCCACGGAAGCTGAATCCTAGGAATAAGGCCTGCTGGTATTAGATAGGGAAGCAACTCGGGTTCAGGATAACTCACAAACAGAATAGTCACGGACAATTTGGACCACGTGTACGTCGGGCACCTCCAGAAGTGCCTCATGGTCCGAATAAAGACTTGCCAGAGCTGAGTCGGAAACGAAGCCACAAACTCGTTGTGCTGTGACGCACATGGCTCCGTGTCAACAACACAAGATGGTGACTCCAGTTGGCGAAGCCGCCTCAGTTCTGACTTCATCTCCTGATACTCTGGCGAGCAACGCCACACTTTGGACCAGTCCGTCCCGTCAAGAGAGGGCAGCGTAGTCTTGAGCATCCATTCCGCCGGGTTGGCAGTTGGAGGACACTGGGGAGCGCCGTTTCTCTCAAAATAATCGATGACGGTCTTGGAATTGTGGCCGATTTCTGCTCAGGTTAGTCCAAGTCATAAGAATCAAGGGCAACAGAAAACGTACCGCCAAAGTACACTGGTTTTCCCCCAGACTGGAGGAGAAGCAGCCTATCGAAACGAGAAAAGAGCATCGCTGACGGCTGATGGATGGTGCAGAGAATCGCTTGTCCGCTCTCGGCCAGCTTGTTGATCAAGTTACAGACCGACCAGGAAGTTTGCGAGTCCAGACCCGAAGTCGGCTCATCAAGAAACACGAGAAGCTGTGGTTTTGCAGCGAGTTCAACGCCAATCGTCAATCTCTTCCGTTGCTCAACATTGAGTCCTTCACCTGGCGCGCCGACGATGGCATCTGCAAACGGCTCCATTTCAAGAAGCCCAATAACTTCATCAACATAAGCCAGTTTCTCGGCGCGGGGAATCTCGGCGCTTTGTCTCAATAGAGCGCTGAACTCCAAAGCCTCACGCACTGTTGCCGTCTCGAGATGCAAGTCTTGCTGCTGAGCATATCCCACCTTGTGCGAAAATGACTTGTTGGTAGGGCTGCCATTGACCATGGTAGCGCCCGTCAGGACACCAATCTTGAGTCTGGTAGCCAGAGCATCGAGAAGAGTCGTCTTTCCCGCACCAGATGCGCCCTGCGTCGCGAAGAGTCAGCTCTGCCTCGCCGTCTTCATCACCTGACTTACCATAAGCGCCGTCGTGGTGCCTGGCTTGACCCAACCATCAACGTGATCGAGAATCCGTCGCTCTTTGCCTTTTATCTGAATATCGCAGGATAAGTCTTCCCAGTGGAAAATGGGCTTGCTCTCGATGCTGGGACTTTGGGGCACCCCCGCTTCATTGTCCACCGGGGACTCCTCCGCCGTTTCGACAACCTTCTTCTCAGACAGCTGACTCTCGATATCCATCTCTCTGGGTCTTGGTCGCTTTTTCATTTTGGATCGTCTGAAGACGAGGATTTCTCCCCTTGTCTTGGGTGGTCGAGCGAACTCAGCCGCGATCATGTAGGTGAGAAAGAACAGCGCAACGAAGAGAGACAGGACCACAATGTTTCTAATCCACGTTAGAATAACTCAGCGAGGATAGGGAGCGATGACCTACCGCCACTTGTTCGCGTACTTGAAGTCGTACTTGATTTCGATATAACTATCGCCATTGATCGTGTTTGTAAACCAATCATAAACACCGACTTCAGCACAGGCACGCCCCTCGAGAGGAATGGTGTTGTAGGGCCCCCCAGACGGTATAGTCGTCTCGCAAGGGAACTCCCGACCGTGGAACTCGTTGGTGAGAAGAGCTTCAAACCCATAACTAATGGGGTCGATGTGGCGCATCCACCCAGACCAGCCCGGCAGGTAGTCTCTGGGAATGGTAAAGCCGGTATAAATCATGACGCCAATGGTGATGAGGGCAACGGGAACAAGAGCTTGATGAGACGTCCGAGCGATGGAAGCAATGGTTCGATAGAGTCCCGACATGGCCAGAGTCACGAGGAAGTTGGTCAGGACAAAAAAGAAGTACGCCCCGGGCTCGCGTCGCAAGTGGGACAGCCAGTATACCATTGAGTTGAATGTGAGGGCGTTTGTGATCTTGTATGGCAGTTCCATGAGATAGCTTGAGATTGCCTCGGAAGACTGGCGGTAGAAGGCATATTGGTGATGCTTCTCCACGACAGGACGTTGGTAGTAGAGAGTGAGGACCTGGTCGAGAATCAGTTTTGGTCTGGGAGGGGTTTTGGGACGATCAATTTTCACCTCCAGCTCGCTGGCAAAAGCATTGAAGAGAAGCGCAAAGAAGATGACACCACCGCGATGGTAAAAGCTCCCAGTGTGGAAAGGCAGGTTGTAAAACCCGCTTCCGAGGACAAGGCCCATGGTGAGGTTAAAGACGAGCTGTGAGACCGTAAAGGCAGGATCAGCGAGTAGTCGCTTCCATCCTCTCCAGACGCAAAGTCGGACCTGTTCCAAGTACGATACGGTGAATGGGGATCCGCTCCTCCGAGTTCTGCCCATCTCTACGCTTCGGCTCTGGGCGAACTCTTCGAGCCGTTGGCGGGAGGGATGGGCTTCATCGTAAGTGTCAAGTTCGTTGAGAAGTTTCGTACGTTCGAGCGAAGCTTTCCAGCGAGCAGCAAACTCCTCGGCTGTGCGAGGCGTCTTGGACTCGAATCCTTGCCTAATCTGTCTCTCGTGAGCGGACGTCATGGAGGTCAAGAAGTCGGCAGTGGTCTGTCGTTCAGGGCCTGCGCCAGGAGTGTCAATAGTCAGTGTCAATGTTGAAAAGGCATGCGTCTTACATCGGAATCCCATATCCTCAAAGTATGTCTTCGCCTCATCCGTCCTGCCAAAGTAGATCTGGCGCCCATCGTACAAGACGATGACCTTGTCGAAGGTCTATTCATTCAGTCAGCGAGTCCGAGAAAAGATGGAACGGTAAGCGTCTCACGTCGTATGCACTCTCGGGAGCTTGATAAAGAGCAACAAGAGCAGCGACGTGCAAGTAGTCGGCCTGGGCCCTCAGAGCCTCACAGAACGCGATGGCGTTGCCACTGTCAAGACCTCGAGTGGAATTGTCCCAACACTGGATTTTGGCACCGGTGAGAGCTGCTTCAGCCATACTGACTCTCTTCCGCTCTCCACCGGATATGCCTCGCTTGAAGCTGTCGCCGACTCTGGTGTCGATGGTGTGGTTGATGCCAAAGATGCCCATCATTGCATCGCGGTAGGCTGTGGCGAACTGCTTCTTGGTGTAGCCGCCAGGGATCTGTGCAGGGACGCGGAGTAGGGAAGCGAATTCGAGGGTATCTCCGACCGTGAGGGGAGCGAGGTGGATGTCGGCCTCGGCGTTGTATAGTAAATCGCCTCGGAATCGACCGTGCATGTCCGAGGGCGGAATGCCTAGAGATGGAGAGTTAGGGCTGGTTGGACAAGCGAGCAGAGTGAGTGAGTCAGGTTACCTCTAAAGTTGATGTGCGAGTGCTTGCATATACTGATGCCTTCGTGGCGGCCAGAAAGTGCTCGCAGCAAAGTTGAACACCCAGATCCAGGCGGACCGAGCACCAGAAGCATCTCGCCAGGATCGACGATGCCCTCAAAGTCATCGAGAATCTGGCTCCGTCGGCGCTTTGCATGGGACAAGCGGCGCGTCACCTTGGATAGAATGCTCAAAAAGATGTTCCCAGTGGTCTGCTGGAAGTGCGTCTTCGCGGAATGGCCATAGACCTTCAGGTGTTGAAACGCCACGCCTGCCATGCGCGACGGCGCAGCATTCTCGTCCGACTCACAGAGGTAAGCGAATGATTGAATCCATGATGCTGAATTGAAATGAGGTGAAGCCGGATCCAAAGGACTGCCCTTGAAGGGAGCAATGGCGGTTTCCATCTCGACGCCGTGCTGCCGTGGTGTCGCGGCCGTGGGTTGACAAGAGAGCAATTCGATGCCGTCGTGGCCTGGAGCAGAACTTGGTCTACCCCTTCCGAGGGCACTTTCCATCTTGGCAGAAAGCGAGGTTTGGGTCGAGACCGGTGCGACTTCCCAACTGGCATGAGACGATTCGAGACTGGGCAGGCGGCCTCATGGTGTCTAACACAGGCAAGTGCAGTCGTGAATGGCCCCGGAGGCGAGCCTGCCTTGTATTATCCCAGTCAAGACAACAGAGCAGGTAAGAGACATGTACACAATACGCTTGCTTACTAGTAGGTACCTTACTCCTTCCAATAAACCGCGGAGCAATAATTGTCAACCAGCTTCCCGCGGCAACGGCTCTCGACGCAGAGAAGGACTCGCGCCAAGCCACCCGCCTCAGTCCCGACTCCCATACTTAGGTAGTCCTAGAGTTGTGAGAATTTCGTGCATACATCTCCGCTGCACAAGGTATTTTTACGTATAGCAAAGTCTTTCTTAATGGGTGCAATGCAGCATCTTGGTCCCAGGATCGAACCATGTCGAGACTTGATGTTGATATCCTCAATGCGCTAGTGTGGACACTGCACGAGAAACTGACGCTATTGCAAGCCTACCGCACACCGCCAGGAAATAGCAGCAGACTATTTATTGCACAAGACGCTAACTTGGGCGGCATGGGCGCCGCGTCACGGGTGGCTTAACAGGCCTCCGATTATTCCCAAGTTTGAAGCGTGTTTCACCACAGGCGACGATTTACAGGATGTGTGGAACTGTTATCAGATGCTTCGGGGCCTGGGGAAGAGGCGAGGAAATGGCCATGGCAAGACTTGCACGTCGCCTCAGTCTCGATGACCAAATAGCGGCTTATATCATTCACTACACCCGCTTACAAGAGATTAAAGCATCACAAATCCACAACCACCGCGATACCGGTCTCCCACATTGCAGCTATAGACGAGTTATTACTCCGCGGGCTCTCCATCCCCCGCCGTCAACAATGAGTCTGGCATAGTCACCATCGCTAGCGCGGCTGAGAAAAAACGAACGGAACCAATAAACACCAGGGCCAGCATCTTGGGATCTGTCAATAGCGTCTCCTTTGGGTCCGGAAACGCCGACTCACAACGACGTGGACGTCAATGGTGCCCTGCCCGCCGAAGAGGCTGGGGTTGCCAGCTGTCGTCGACTTTGGACACTGCAACAACACCTCCCTACTCTTCAAGACGTCCGCGGGCCGCGTGGGTGTCCTCCCGCTTCTAATTTGGACTCACACGCCAGGCAACACCAAGGGCCACTTCACCCCGTCCGCCTTACGGACCATAGTTTCCAGCTCCCAGGTCCGGGAACTTGGTATTCAGCAGCGTTTGGGTCGAATAGACGCAGTGTGAGGTCCACCGGCTATACCCTTTCCATTCTGTCTTTGTTCGTTTGATGCTTTCTTGCTTCGTCATTGGACCCCTTGTTCCGAAAGAAGCAACCGTTACCATGTCAGCGGCTCGCCAACCCCGATGAAGTCGGGACTTTATCCTGTACCGTTGTCGGTGTAATAAGAAACTATCGGCATTGTGTTCAAGATGTGCAGAATTATTTAGTCACTCGACATATCTTCTCGACTTAGAAGGACCTTCTCCTTCGCTAGATCATCCATTCCTTTCCAACACAGCTGGCTGCGTTGCCAAGTGAGCTTGCGAAGAGAGATCGAGGCAACCATACCTTCTTCTTTTTATTCCAACCTTTACCAAAACGAGATACCCAATTTCCTATTCTTCTTCTCTCACACGTTACATCACCATGGTTGATGTACTTTCAAATTCGCCTCCTCCGATGGAGCAACGCTTCATGTTCTCCAACTACCCAGAACCACAACAAAGGTCGGCATTATCCACTTCAAGATGCCGATCTATAACTTATCAAGAACAGCCCCGATGACTCGTTGCCCAAGAAGATGCCAGTCAGCCCTGTACTTAGGGGATCAATCTTGATGTTCGTTGCCTTCTTGTAAGTTGCACGTCTGACCCTTCGCTGGCTCATCTAATCCGAAGCAGAATAGAATGGATTCGATTCATCCGGGAGCTGGTCTGGCGAAATGCTGGATTTGATGCGCTCAGGAACATCCAGGGGCTGCTGGAGTGCTACGAAGCCCGATACGATCCAGCCGTCGTTCCATTACCACAAGATCCCGCCGTCACTCGACCCGAATCTCCTCCTCCGAGTCCCTCCCGCTCCCCAATCCCGCATCAAAACTTCTCGAAACCCCTACAACAACCACAACACTACTCCGTGGCCGACTATCACGACCTCTACCTATCGGGCCAAGCCACTCCAACAGACGTCGCCAAGGCCCTCCTCCCTCTCATCCGTCGCGATGCCTCCCCCGCCGGTGCCCACGCCTCGGCGTGGCTCAATACGAGAGTCGATCTTGTTCTCAAGGCCGCCGAGGAGTCCACGACACGATACCGAGAGGGCTGTCCTCTTGGACCGTTGGACGGCGTCCCTGCTGGCGTCAAGGACGACTTTGACTTGGACGGATACACGATGACAATGGGATCGCTGCGAAACTATGCTGGCAAAGCAGTCAAGAGCGGCTCAATAACCAACTGGTCCATCAGGAAGCTGGAAGATGCGGGCGTTGTAATCATGGGAAAGCTCACTATGCATGAGTTTGGCATGGGTGAGTTCATACTTGGACACATCCGACCCGTCACTGACCTTCTCCAGACACAACCGGATGTAACCCTCACCACGGCACACCACTCAACCCCTTTAATTCAGCTTACTACCCAGGCGGTAGCTCGTCCGGCCCCGGCTACGCTGTCGGTGCAGGCTTGATCCCCATTGCCTTGGGAGGCGATGCCGGCGGGAGCATCCGCATCCCGGCAGCATACTGTTCCATCTTTGGGCTGAAGCCGACCCACGCGCGCCTCTCTTCCAACCCAACGCCGAACTGCGCTCCAACTTGCTGCGTTCAAGGGCCCATGGCATCTGACATGTACTCCCTCGCCGCCGTATACAAGGTCGTTGCCGAGCCCCACCCCTCGTCTCGATTCCCGCCTCTGCTTCGCCAGCCCTCGCAGCGCCTGACGAGGCTACTGGGCATCGACGAGATATGGTTCTCGCGCGCCAGCCTGGGCGTGCAGAGCGTCGTCAAAGACATGGTCGGCAAGCTCTGCGCAGAGTCTGGCTACAGTGTCGTCTCCATCAGCATCCCCTTTACACTGGAAGGCCAAGCAGCGCACGCAATGACGGTGCTCGCCGACGCGGCCAGTCTTCTCCCCGACACGAGCAAAGTCTCGGCCGCGAACAAGATCCTGCTGGCTCTCGGAAGAACGACGCCGGCAACGGACTATCTGCTCGCGCAGAAGCTCAGACAGCTGCTCATGCAACACCTGTCCCATCTGTGGCGTGCCCATCCGGGCATGCTCATCATCACACCTACCGCGGCCTGCGCAGGTTCACCGATCCGCGGCGGGAGCGCCGAGCTACAACACGGTCTCCTCGACGGCAACCTGACGCTTGAAAGCATGACCTACGTGTGGCTCGCCAACTTTTGCGGGCTGCCGTCGATTTCCGTCCCCGCTGGATTTGTGATTCCAGAGGGGCAGGACAGGGCGGGCGAGGTGGCGGACGAAAAGACGGTCGGGAAGATTCCCATTGGGATGATGGCCACCGGAGAGTGGTGCAGCGAGGATGTGCTTTTGGAGTTTGGTGCCGACGCGGAGGCTGCTGGAAGGGGTCAACGGTGTAGGCCACCAATCTGGGAGGACATTCTTATGAGAGCGAAAACTGTTGCGAGGGAATCTGGAGCCAGTATAATAAGTAAGGAAATGAAATTTTAAAAATAATAATAAAATAAATATACTTTCCTATAAGTAAAGAAAGATAATAAAATATATATAATAAAAAAAAATTATTATTAAGGAATTAAATTTATTCTTCTTCTCTACTTTAATCTCCCAATTAGTGTCACGTGCTAACGCGTTTACTACCGCCCTTAATTTACGTATCCTAAATCGGCCATCTGCTCTGTCCAACCCGACCGCTTCTCAGATCTCAGCGACGTCAGACCTAACTATCTCTATTTAAGACTCAAGTGAGCTTAAGCGGTTGCATTTAAAGGAATACACTTCCTCCATTTCATTCCCCACCTCTTAACAATTGTCGTTGGCACCTCTTTTGGAAAACATTGAACGTCGTCAAACGCGC
The DNA here is from genome assembly GCA_013420875.1 of Thelonectria rubi. NCBI lineage: Eukaryota > Fungi > Ascomycota > Sordariomycetes > Hypocreales > Nectriaceae > Thelonectria > Thelonectria rubi. The sequence continues at coordinate 174,985 of WMHX01000023.1, read as the reverse complement.
AACATGGACTCAAACGATCCGAATCGCGTCAGACTGCGAGACACACCTGTTCAATCCTCAAGACGACTCTTGTTCCCAGCGCACCTTCCTCAATATGACCGCGACACCGGCAGCGTCGGCTCCGAGGACCCGTTAGCCCCCCAGCCTTCGACGAGGAGCCATAGTCCGGCCCCCCAAATCGCCCAACGCAACACCCTCAGACCTGTGGCGAGCCCCGGACCTTCTCGAGTTGCCGTTATTTTGAGCACATCTCCGGACAGATCCAGATCATTCGGTACCGCACTCTACCACAAAGAGATGCCTGGACGCGTTGTTTCTGACTTGACCCCTTCAGGAGCGCAACAGAAAATGCCAGCCGGCTCGTCGCAAGCGGACACGTTGGCGCATCTCAGCCCCAACAACCAAGCGCGCGCGTCGTCGGGCTCCTACCGCGGCCGAGGCAGGCCCAAAGGATGGAAGCCGGCGCGACCGTACAACATGCAACCGCGAACATTGCCCTCCACGGCGGCGTCGACTCGTCAGGTCAGACCAACCAAGCCGCGACCTCATCCCAACGGATATCCAAAGCGCCGAGGACGACCGCCAAAAGCGCCGTCGCCACAGCCCAGGGAGATATACTACAAGCAGAAGGCGCCCTTCATTGCGTTTATATGCGAGTGGGAAGGATGCAAAGCGGAGCTGCACAACCTGGACACGCTCCGGCGTCACGTCTACATCGTTCACGGCCACCACACCTTCTGCCGCTGGGGAAGCTGCGCCCGGAAAGGCGCGCCCGGCACTTTTGCAAGCAGCGATGAATTCGGGGCGCATGTGGAAGAGGCCCATCTGGTGCCTTTTGCGTGGCACGTCGGCGACGGACCGCAGAACTCTAGCGGGACAGATGCGAGACGGAAAGACGACGTGCCGGATTTTCTCCTGGACGAGAACGGGCAGCAAGTGACGCCGTCGATAAAGGACCAAAAAATCGAAGACGCCGTCACGTACCAGAACAATCGACGGCGTCTCAAGGAGCTGATAGCGCGACGGGATGAAAACCTGCCCAGCGACGACTCGGACCAGACGATGGCAGATGATGCGCCGTGAGTAGCTTCGGCTTATCAGTTACTAGGCATGTTCTCGACGATACATGTTCTCTCTGTCCGTCTTTATCTGGTTCTCAAGCATCTCCTTGAAGAAAGTATGGCATTTTCATCTGGCAACTGCGATTCGACGCCGTTGCCCATGGTCGATGAACAACATTTGCCTCGCCATCGAATATCAACCGGGCGAATGGTTTAGTGGTATAATACTCCCTTAGCATGTTTCGTCTGAATATCTGGGAGTGGTCCAGGGTTCGATTCCCTGTTCGTCCATTGCAGGTGGTTTGAATCCACCAAGTATCCTTTCTTTTTGCCTTTTTGCCCGGTTTTTGATGCAGATTTGTGGCCTCTTTGGAGGTCTGGGGTAGGATTCCAAGCACGGGGAAGATCATCACCCCGCCCGCTCTATGACAATGTCAATGCGATTGAGCGGAGAGGATGAAACCAGACGAGTTTACCCGACACCGAAACAGACGACCGAAACAATCGACAAAGCCATCAGCGCATTTGATCCGCTTACAGAGGTCAAGCAACTCATCATTCAAACAAGCAAAACATCATTCTACCTGTTATCGTTTGAGGATGGCATCTCCAGAGCCGCCGAGATTACGCCCATGAGACTGTTCACAAACACGAGCCCAACTGAAGACGTTGAGGAGAGCGACATTTGCAATGCGCTGGGCCAGGTAACGAGCCCGGCTTGGAAACGAATACAGCACCAACTTGATTGGTTTTTCGAACATGTTTCCAACGTCACCGACGCCGTCACGGACAAGGCCGATATTGTTTCCGACTCTCCAGTCGACAGCCTTATAAGTGGCGTCGTTGGCTCTGCCCAGGATGGCATTAAGGAGTTTGCAGCTCAGGTCTTGGAAAATGTGGCTAGCTGCAATTCAGCGGGGGATTATGGCTTGGAAACTGTGAGAACATTCTATGTTTGGCATCCCAATTCACAAATGCTGTTGTAATTGACGAAGAAGAATTGTCCGATATCGCCGTTTATTAGCACGCACCTTGACGCCTCATTTATTCAGTTGTGATGCCATGCGGGGTTGAAGTTGAATGTGCAACCCCCGCCCGCCATGACCATGACTTGAAAGCTCCCCACCAGATATCCTGATCCTTCAACTCAACCTCATCCATAGCCAGAGAATGAAAACTTCCGGACTCACGATAGCCTTTGTTGGCTGCGGTAAGCCAAAGACGGCCCGAAGCAGTTCAAGAGACGGGTACTAACCATCCGGGGCAGGCAACATGGGCGCGGCGGTGCTGCATGGGTTGCTCGACGCCTTATTCCCCGAAGAAGCCAAATCCCCTTCGGCTTCCCGCTTCACGAGGTTCATCGCGTGCACAAACACCAAACAGTCCGCCGTCGCCCTCAAAGATCGCCTCGGCCGTCACAGACACTCACCGCGCCTCCTGCTCTGGTACCAGAGCAACGAGATGGCCTTCCGAGAGGCCGACGTGGTGGTGCTCGGCGTCAAGCCGTACATGGCCAAGGAGGTCCTCCAGACGCCGTGGATGCACGAGGCGGCCGGCGGGAAGCTGGTCATCAGCCTGTTGGCGGGGCTGTCGGTGCGCGACATTCGCACCGTCATGTTCGAAGACGCCGCCTTTGGCGACGAGGCCAAGCGGCCGTACATTGCAAAGGCGATCCCGAACCTGGCGGCCCGGTACGGCCAATCCATGACCATCCTGGAGCAGTCGACGCCGGGGCTCCCGCCCGACGTGCACGAGCTGCTTGAATGGACCTTTAGCCAGGTCGGCAAGGTCAAGTTCATGCCGCCCGAGCTGGCCGACGCCGGGTCGGTGCTGGTGACGACGTGCCTCGCGACGCTCTCGGTGCCGCTCGACGGGATCCTCGACGGGGCCGTGGTGGAGGGCCTGAGGCGGGACGAGGCGCTGGACCTGGCGGTTCAGGGCGTCATCGGGCTGGGCACGATGCTGCAGAACGGACACCACCCGGCGGTGCTGAGGGAGCACGTCTCGTCGCCGCGGGGGTGCACCATCCAGACGCTGCTGGCCGTGGAGAGGGAAGCGACGCGGGCTGTGTTTGCCGATGCGTTTGTTGGCGGAATGCAGCATCTGCGCGATCTCAAGGACGGGAAGAGGTAGAGGATGCGAGAGATATTTATTTTGCAGAGCGGGCATAGGTACTTAGATATTGTTGTCCTTCATGCACCATAAGTTTGCACTTCATCCTCATGATGCAGCTCGTATCTGCGCTAAGCACATTTCGGACAGCTTGGCTCCTTCCTGATACGACATCACCAGCCCACTGTAGTCACCTTCCTCACGTTCTTCCTCATTCACACACCGTCTCATCTCACAAAAGACAATCAAATCGGAATATCCACGAGAAACCTCGCAAACATCACGCAAAATGGCCTGCGGCTCGTCCTGCTGCGGTCCGCCTCGGGATCCCCCGGTTACCGCCTCTGCCGCCGACAATGCGCCGTCTGTCGGCATCCCCGCCTCCGATAACGCTGGTGGCAGTGAAGCCATCGACCATGAACGCGCTGAGCTTCAGCAAAAGGAACCCGGCACTCAGCCCAGTGTTGCCTCCAGCTGCTCCCCCCTTACTGCTGAGCCTGCCGTTCAAGTTCTGGCAAATCCCGTCGCCGTCGAGAGCGAGACCTGCCAGAAGGGATGCTGCTCCTCCAAGGCCGCCCCAGACTCCCTCCAGAAGGATGACTGCTGTGCCAGTGACCTGGAGTCCACTGAGGCTACCTGTAAAGACGCCTGCTGCTCTGAAGAGGCTCCAAAGGACCCCGAGGCGAAGCCCGATTGCTGCGCGGGCACGGCTGCTCCGTGCTGTTCCACCAGCTGCATCGATCGCATCGCCCTGCGAGAATGCCAAGCCGGCAGCGATTGCGACTCCTGTTCCGACATTTCTCAAGGTGAGCAAGCCCCGACTGACGCCGGTGCATCATGAATTGACCGGACAAGGCAAACCGGAGGCCACAACTCAGGGTTGCTCTGGCGATGCTGCCGGCAAAGCTTGTCGCGCTCATGTGCGACGCGCTTACGACCGTTACCAGGCCCAACTTGAAGCCATAGGATGCATTTGTAAGGCTCTCTTGGCCCTTGGGAAAGAGTCCTGCTGTGCGCCGCAGCGTCGTTCCAAGGGACCGAATTCTGTCCGTCGCCATTCAGCTGCATCATTCTCTGGGTCTCGGTCTTCGCTGGTATCGACGGGCTCCAAGGGAAGCTCCAAGGCCAAGTCTTGTGCCAAGCCTTGCGGTCGACCTAAGAGCATCAAGGCGGAGGAGAAGCCGGCCCCCAAGGCCGCCTGCGGTCGCCCAGCATCTATTCGCATTGCTGGAGATTCGTGTGCTGATGGATGCTGCGGCGACGAGAAACCAATTAGCCCCCAACGCAACATCCAGGTTGCCCGCGACGATGACCCCGAGCGACGTGGGTTGTCTGGGCAGGAACATGTCGTGCTTGCAATCACAGGAATGACTTGCACGGGATGCGAGACGAAGCTCCAGAGGACAATGTCGACCCTTCCGGCCATTTCGAACCTCAAGACCAGCTTGGTCCTCGCTAGAGCCGAGTTTGACATCGATTTGAGCATGCTCTCGGCAGCCGAGGTCGTAAAGCATCTCGAAAGGACCACCGAGTTCAAATGCGAGAGCCTCAGCAGCCAAGGTTCCAGTCTCGACCTTTTGTGCGCAGGTGACCCTGGTGATCTCGTTGGAAATAAATGGCCCGACGGTGTGACGGGAATGAGGGCCGTTGACGGGAAGATGATCCGGGTGAGCTTCGATCCCAACATCATTGGGGCGAGAGATCTCGTTGGCAAGGGCTGGGATAGTCCAATGAACTTGGCCCCTCCGCAGCCTGATCAAACCCTCAACGCGGGGGCTAAACATGTGCGTCATGTTGGCCTTTCAACGCTGCTGTCGGCCATTCTGACCATTCCCGTGCTGATCATGGCCTGGGCTCCTCTCCCCGAGCATGAGATAGCGTACGGGTCAGCGTCTCTCGCTCTTGCGACAATTGTCCAAGTCCTGGTGGCCGGGCCTTTCTTCCCGAAAGCCTTGAAGGCCATGGTCTTCTCCAGGGTGATTGAAATGGACCTGCTCATTGTCCTCAGCACCAGCGCCGCCTACATCTTCTCCGTCGTATCCTTTGGCTTTCTCGCTGCCGGCCGGCCTCTGTCCACTGGCGAGTTCTTCGAGACCAGCACGTTGCTAATCACCCTGATCATGGTTGGCCGCTATCTTGCTGCCTTGGCGCGTCAAAAGGCCGTCGAGTCCATTTCCATCCGCTCCTTGCAAGTCACAACTGCCACCATCTGCGAAAACGACAACACCAAACAAATTGACGCCAGACTGCTCCAATTCGGAGACATCTTCATGGTGGCGCCGGACTCTGCCGTGCCCACAGATGGCATTGTTATATCTGGAAACACCGAGGTGGATGAATCCATGATGACCGGGGAGTCGGCGCTCGTTGAGAAAAGCGTCGGGTCTACAGTCATTGCTGGTTCAGTCAACGGACCGGGCACCATCAGAGCCCGACTCACTCGGCTTCCGGATGACAACACCATCAGCACCATTGCTGGCATGGTTGACGAAGCCAAGCTGTCCAAGCCCAAGATGCAGGAGATGGCCGACCGTGTGGCAACCTACTTTGTCCCCGTCGTCGTGGCCTTGACAATCATGGCCTTTTCCATCTGGGTGGCGGTTGGAGTCGCTGTCCAAGAGAAGTCCGGGTCCGACGCGGTCATTCAGGCCGTCACCTACGCCATCACCGTCTTGATTGTATCATGCCCTTGCGCCATTGGCCTTGCGGTGCCCATGGTGGTGGTCATTGCGAGTGGCATTGCCGCTGAAAGAGGTGTCATCTTCAAGTCTTCCGAGAGCATTGAGCTTGCGTGCAAGACCGATCACGTCGTTTTTGACAAGACTGGTACCCTGACGCAGGGGAAGCTCTCGGTGGTTCGAGAGGAGTATTTGGATGACGAACCAGAGTTGGCCAAGTCTCTTTTGTTGGCGCTGGTCGAGCATGTCAAACATCCCGTGTCGGTTGCGATTGTAAACCACTTCAAGGGTCTTGGTGTGACGGCAGCAGCAAACGTGTCGGAGACGAAGGTCCAGGCTGGCAAGGGAATCGAGGGTAAACACCTCCAGAGCCCAATGTACGCTGGAAATTCTACCTGGCTTGGACTGTCCTCAAACGCTCACGTACAGTCGATCAAGTCGCAAGCCCGAACCGTCTTTTGCTTCGTGGTTGGCGAAAATCCAGTTGCCATTTTTGGCCTCCAAGACTCCCCGAGGCCCGATGCTGCTACCACGGTTTCAAAGCTGCAAGATTCGGGCATCCGTGTTCACCTGCTCTCTGGCGACGACGACGAAGTTGTCCATGCAGTTGGGCGTGACCTCGGCATTCCCGAGATGAATATCCGCTCGCGCTGCAGCCCGGCCGACAAGCAAGAGTATATCAAGCGCCTCTTGGAGGCGCCGTCGGCTCCTCAACAGACCAAATCGAAACCTCCCGTCGTCATCTTTTGCGGCGACGGAACCAACGACGCCGCAGCATTGGCGCAGGCGACCATTGGCGTTCACATCAACGAAGGCACCGACGTCGCCAAGTCCGCGGCCGACGTCGTCCTCATGCGCCCCAACCTCGGCGGAATCTTGACTGTCATCTCCGTGAGCAAAAAGGCCGTCCATCGCATCGGGTTCAACTTTGGCTGGAGCTTTGTCTACAATCTGTTTGCGATCCTGCTCTCCTCCGGTGCCTTTGTCAACGCCAGGATCCCGCCGGCGTATGCGGGCCTGGGAGAGCTCGTCAGCGTTTTGCCCGTGATTGCAGCGGCTTTACTGTTGCGTTGGGCGAAGATTTAGGGGGGTCATCATATATATAACTCGTGACAAATAGCCCAGACTTATGTGCTTATAATATATGGATGTTGAGGGCAGGGGGATTCCTCAAATTCCTCTATGAATATCGAAGGTATAAGCAGCAGCAGTCACGAAAGAAGTCACGAGGGCGTCGCGGCAGCAGTCATTAGCAACAGCGAGGGTCAGACCCGGCCCACGAATGGAGCCGAAGGGGCCACCGGAGGCGTTGGGGGGGTTGCGTGTGTGTGTGTGAGTGAGGGAGAGACCTCAAGAGGATGCAGCTTTGCGAAGGGCACGGGGTGGCAGGCTTGAGACGCCCGACCAGCGTATCTCTTGTAATAAAAATAGTACCTTCTGGTCAGCAGCACGGCAGCACACCCTCGCAAGACCAGGGGCAAAAGACTCCGACCCCGGACCCCGGTAAGCCTAATTCGTTCAGCTGTGCGAGCTCGCAAGTTGATTGGTCGTTGCGGATGGAGGTGGTCTCAAAGTCGGGATAGGGCTGGGCCGCTGGCTCGGAATGGCTGCGACCCGCGGATTTCCAGGTTGGTTTGCGCGTGGCTTCCGGCGCTGTCACCAAGACAGGGCGCACATCTCACCGCTGTCGCGTTTGCCTGACGCGCATTCGATCCATCCTTAAAGTGCTGCGCTGTCTTGAGCAAGGGGCCGGCCGCTGGATATCGCTGGATATCGCTCACTGCCCAACTGTGACACACATCAGCCCTATAGTGTGTCTCCAAGCGCCAGCCATTAAGCCAAATGATGGGCCCCTTTTCCACGGGGCGAGGCAGACTGCGAACCTTCATGTTCATGGAGGGTTTGCATGCGGGCTGACATATCATTCCCTTCGCTCTCGTGGGAGGCCGCTCGCCTGCATGATACCGCAACCTCTCAGGTACCGATGGGGACAGCCCCGTGAGGCGCCAGAGTTGCATTTTTCGTGGACCGTTTCTATTATGAAAACCCATCTTGATTAGCCGCGTTTCACCGGCCTTCACTGGCGTCCACTGCACCGTGAACTTCCAAACACACAGCCAGGCAGAGGCAATCAGAGCTAAGACGGCGCTATTGGGAAGCCCCCCCAGGCCTAGATTCTTGGAGGACACGGCCTGACGCAGCCAGTCTGTGCGAGGCGCAAACTGAACTTGCCAGAGGGCCCAGGCTCCCTTGGCAGCCTGGGCGACAAAGAAGCGCTGACGGTCCGGTAGTTGCGGGAGAGAGGCGCAGACGAACAAGGTGGTTGAGTAGATATCCGCGGACGGGAGGAGAGGGCGAGAGATGGAGACAGAGGGAGACCGATAGAGACTGAATATGCACCATGTAGCGGACAGGGAAGAGCTTCCGGAGCTAAAAAGTGTAAGCGTCCATGCATCTTGGCTGGAGACTGGAGTTTAAATGGGGAAAGTCCATACCGACGGCAGGCAGGACCCTAACTAAACCACCTCCTCCCCCGTCTCCGTTTCCGTCCCCGTTTGCGCCAACCTCCATCGTCTCTTGTCTTTCGTCCTCATTCATAATTCTTCCTTCTGCTGTTGTTTGTTCTGTTTCTGCTTTGCCGGCCGTTCGCTGCCCTAGTCCTTGCGACTCTCATCGTCCTCGATTCACCCTCCGTTCGCTTGCGATATCCGCTACCCCCGCCCTCGCGATAACCGACCTCGCTTGGCATTGGCTCTTGGAAACCACCCCCTTCGACGTCGCAGCCCCGAATTCGATAGAGAGCCATGGTCAGAAGCTCACGCAATGGCCTATCGTGATCAATCAGGTGGAGAGCCCTACAACACGTACGGATATGGGAACCAGTACCCAACACACGTCCCCCCGGATGCACGCCAAGGTGTACCACAGCAGCCTCTCAGCCATCGCGTTTCTGCTTTGACCGTGTCCGACTACGCAGACGGCCAACCCACCCCGTATGATCCCATAGGCGGAGGCCAAAACACTCTTCGCGGCCGCGAATCGCTTGTTTCCCTCGACTCTTACGCCGGGAGCCCGGATCTCGACCGTGATCTCCCCTCGGGAGGCTCCTGGTCCGGCTCATTTGGCTATTCCAATGGCGCAAATGCCCCATACGCTCCCGTCTCGGGCTCTGGAGGCCTGGGCGCCCGCCGTCCTTCCCGCCACATGGCCAGTTACTCGTCCATGAGGCAACCCGTCGAGACAATTGATGAGGAGGAATACGATCTCTCCCTTCTTCAAAATGCCGTTCCAATGGGCAAGGGGAAGGACTATGCGCCCATTGCCGAAGAGGACGAAGACGACGACGACTTTGCCGGTTTTGATCTTTCCTCAGCCCTGGGTCCGGCGACTGCTCAGGATGAGGCATTCATGAAGAAATTGGAGGCACAGGAAGCCAGCGGTAAATTGACCGGCGGTCTCGGAGTCGGATTCCACCCTGACGCGACGGTTCGAGATGCCGATCTCCTCTCGAGTCCCAACCACTCCCAGAAACTCTCAAGATCGTTCACCCGAAAGGCCACCACGAAGCTCCTGGGTCGCCGCGACACGATTCGCCACATGGGCCAGGACGAAGCAAATCGACGAGGCGAGGTCATTGAGGTCATCTTGGAGGAACCCACCGGCACAGATCTGAGTAGCATGGAGGGACCGAGCAACATGCAGGTCGACGAGGTACGACGTTCGACCTTCCTCGCCAAGGAGAAGACGACGGAAATCTTCTACCCGCAGCCCAACTGGAAGCCGCTATCCATGCGATGGCCTTATTTGACGTGGCTGGCCCTGCTGTCAATAGCGTTGGCGGTTATCCAGGAACTTCTCTATCGAAAATTCAAGAACAACCCAGTAGTCAAATTCAAGTCCCCCGACGACATCGCCCCGGGCCTGTACTTCACCGTCAAGTTCTTGCCTACCCTGTGTGCCGTCACGTTTGGCGTCTTTTGGCAGTTTACCGATTTCGAGATTCGTCGACTGGAGGCCTACCATCAGTTGTCAAAGCCCGAGGGCGCCCTGGCGTCCAAATCGATCAATGCCGACTACATCACCAGCATCAGCTTCTTCAGACCGATTCACGCACTGAAAATGGGACATTATGCCGTGGCACTCTCCTCGGTTGCTTCGACGTTGGCCGTTTCTTTGGTTCCCACGTTTGCCGCCGCATCAGTCGTGTTGAAACCGAGCCGCGCCGAAAGACTGAAAACCCCGGATGGATACAAGGAAATATACATTGCTCCGATTTGGTCCCGTCTCCTGACAGGCACACTATGCGTCTGCGCCGTGCTCGGACTCTCCCTGTTTTGGATCCTGCAAAGACGGCGGTCTGGCCTCCAGGGCGATGTGCGAGGCATCGCCGGCCTGGCCTCGATGGCTGTTGTCGCCCATATCCTGATGGACTTCAAAGACATGGACACTGCCAAGCACAAGGACATCCACCACAAGCTGCAACGTCGCCGTTACATGCTCCGCAACTCGTCTCTTGCACCTTATGATGGAAAGACGGGTAAGCTGCAAGATCGCGAGTCGGACGGCAGTACTCATCTTTCCGAAAACCCGCAGCCGCTGATGCTCCGAGCGGCGGGCTGCGTACCCTTCATCATTGGGCTTGTATGCTTTTTGCTCTTCATTCCGGCCTTTCTCTTCACGCCTGCGAGCATCGTGACGGATCGAGCGGCTTGGGCCGTGACTGCATTTGCGGTTATTCTGAAGATGAGCTGGGGTGCCATGGAAACGGCAGTGCGAGTGATGGAGCCGTACTACATCCTCTCGAAACGCCATGCGCCGTCCAAGACGCTTACCCTCGATTACACTGCTCTTCCGTTTGCATATATGCCGTTTCGGGCTCTACTGAACGGCCATTTCCTCGTCTTCCTGGTCGGATTCGGGACCATGATGGCCGAGTTCTTGACCATCATGGTGACTAGTCTGGCAACGGTCGAAGGCCAGGACTTCATCGTTGGACTTGGCTTTGGAGGGAAAAAGGCGGAGAAGGACGAGAGCCGACTGGACTCTGGGCAGGAGACGGTGGTGTCGTTTTACGTGTCGCTTTGCCTCACCTCATTTGTGCTGATTTACATGACGGTTGTGGCCACGGTTGTCTTCTTCCGCCGGCGTCACCCTTTCCTGCCCCGACAGCCCAACACCATTTCATCGATTCTGGCCTTTATCCACCAGAGCAAGATGTTGTACAACTTTGTCGGCACGGCAAAGTTGACCAACGCCGAGATGGTCAAGAGGCTGGACGACGGCAAGACGTATGGCTTGGGTTGGTTCAAGGGCCGCGATGGACAGACGCACTGCGGCGTGGATCAGGAAGAGCTCATCAGCTCTTACAAACACGGCGCTACCGTGCACACGGATCCTTGGACCACGCAGTGGGATACGCTCTGAACGGTTATCTTGGGTTTTTCTTTGTTGGGAGGGGGGCATGGGTATTATGAATCACCGCGGTCGGGTTTCCGTTCGTAGAAGTTCCTTTTCAGGCGCATATTGCTAGTTTTGGGCACGAGACTCGGACAGTGAAAGGATCTTTGGGAATGGTTGCATTCAGATGACTTCATCTACGATTCACGGACTGGGAAATGTCTTGTAGGTAGGATACTAGGTAGCAGGTAGACATTTTGGAATTACCACGACCAACTACTACTTTTGTACCACACTCGAGACGCTTCACGCTTCCCCCCTCGGCACTTGACAAAAGGTTCGAGGGTGAAACCGCGTTGGGCAAATCATGACGAAGTTAATCGTCGCTCCAGAAAGCTTGGCCTCGACGCTTCCCCGCCGTAGATATTGTGAAACGCATCCGAAATCCGATCCATGGATGGTATTTATAACACGGCATGACGAATAAGTCGAAACGCGTCTCAGAATGGAGCCTTTTTGGGAACAGAGCGGATCATGCCAGGGCCGAGATTCAAGGGGAAAGGCCCAGCAGGTTTTTAGGGCATTGCGAGGACGGCTTTGGATACTCCTAGTCGAGTGCGCGTGGGAAAGAAGGGGAACAGAAAAAGTCATCAGACACCAGCGGGTTTTGCCTTTGTGCTCGGTGTCGATCATGCTACGCAGCAGGGAACACGGGGGTAGGCATGTGGGTTGGAGATTGCGCGGCCTCGAGAGGTTCTCTTTGGGTTGATGTGTCTTGTTGGGTGGTGACGTTTTCTCTTTTTTTTTTTTTTTTTTTTTTTTGGTGGAGAGAAGGGATGAGTTCTCAGCCAACTGGCGGCCAGAAGAAGGAGCGAATATTTCGTATGCACATGCTTTTCGAGAGAGAGGGAAAAGAGACTTTCCAAACCCCCTGAAACGCAAATTTCCTTCTCCCGGCATTCCATCCTTTGTGGTTCCACACGCGAGAGAAGAGAGGGCGGGCATCGAGAGGGAGGGGGCTCCAGTTTGCTCCACGGGAATGAATGAATGAATGAATGCCATGCGCTGGCGGCCCCTTGCAGAGACGGTGGAGAGAGAGAAGAGAAGCGCTTACAGGTGCAGCAAACTATTGTCGGTTGGCGTTGGGGGACGTGGCCGTCAGCTCCGTTGGACGCGGCGGAAGAAGCAATTGCTTGCTGGTTACCAGAAGGGGAATGAATGAATGGCCTGACGCGAGGCAGAAGTACCTCAGGGAGTCTCAGTTTGGCGATTCGCAATGGGAGCGACAGAAGTGTCGGACGGGCAGTGGCCAATCGATGGGTGTCGGCAGGCGGCTTTTTGTGACGGGAGTGAAGGCTGGTGCATGGATGGATGGATGGATGGTCCCTGGCGCGGGAATGAGCACAATAGACTCTTTTTGCTTGTCGTGTTCGTGCCGGGGACTTTGTTCGGGGCTCGTGGTTGGCGACAGATTGATTAATTAATAATGAATGGACTTGTTTCGTGCATGCTACTACCTTCGTACGTACAGTGTCACCACTTCTTCATTGCCCAAGCAGATGGGTACGAAGTAACTGGACTGGACGAATAGGTGGCATGCTTTCGCTTTCGGGTTCTGCACCTAGCCTCCATGCTCCCTGTGCCATGTGAGGTTGGTTGCTTTCCCGGGTTACGAGCTGCTCCAGTACTACTGCCGTTGCAGCCGCGCGGACGAGCTTTTCGAAGCAGCGTTTGCGACCAAGGGGCCGCGAGAGCGGTACGAGGCTGATGATGTCGATGATGCATCTCGTCGTCGTCGTCGTCGTCAATGCCCGTCGTTCACCCATCTTGGCCGACACCAGCCCCATCCAAAAGCTGCTAGTCAAGGCTTGGGCCTCTGTCTTCGCAGCTTCGGGACGACGGGCTGGACGGGCTGGAACAGGGGTGAAGCGTCCGACCAAGGGAGGCTGTGCAACTGAGGGAAAAGCGGGCGAGGGTCCCCGTAAATTAAAAACTTCTTGGGGGTGACGACGATGCGCACCGAGCTTTTTTGGAGGGGAGAAACGAAGAGGGAGAGAGAGAGAGAGAGAGAGAGAGAGGCCGGAGACAACAGACGTACGTACGTATGTGAGCGAGGCTTTGAACTTGGCAGGGTCCCGTCACCAACCAACCCCCCCGCCCGCAGCCGCCGCTTGTATCCGTCGGTAGGTGCGTCCAAGAAATGCTGCGACGTATTCATCGAAATGAGGGCATTCGTTTGAGGATGCGAAAAATGCCCGTCGTCGACCTGAGCCAAGGGAGGCTTGGATGCGGTGGGCGAGATTGAGCCGACGTCCCGAATGTGGTTCTTGGTCATCATCATCAACTGTGTCTTTTTTCCTTGCTTTTTTTTGGTCTTGTCCTCAACTTTGTTACGGATACTCTCTCCCGACGCGCGTGTGTGAGCATGCGTCTCATCAGCCAGAAACCCAAGCCAAGGCCAAACCGGCAATGTCGCACAACTTCCCTTCGCCGTCGCAAGATATGGGCGATTCCAGACAGAAACCCTCCAAAACTGCTTTGGGCCCGTCCGAGTTCCATCCAATTGGTCTCATCGCCAATAACAACCATTGGGCCCGGGCCCGGGTATTTTGTCTCGCTGACGACCGGCTCGCTTGCTCGCCGACCATTCCGTGTCGAAATCCGTATTCCCCTGCTCGCCGCCTCGTATCGTCTTGGTCAGAGGCTTGCCTCTAGGGATTCAGCCGCTCATCATCAAGCCCGTCAGCGCCTGGCCCCCAACTGGACATGGTCGCCAGCAGTCACACGTTGCACCCAGGCGTATTCATGAACGCTTCGTAAATCCTACGGTCCAAGAGGCTCATAGTTCGTGGTTCGTACTTCGTAGTCGGCATACGCGCTCACATCCTCCCTCACATTTGAACCAACGCTCGCGTCCCGTCCAATCCATCCCTCGCCAGCCAAGCCCAGATCCAGGGGCAAGGCCAGAGTTTTGACAGGTACCGGCCGCGTACCTCTGTTAGCGCGGATACGAGATCGTAATCCATGTCCCACCCTGCGATGGGGACATCGACTTGCCCCTCCGCCCGGTTCGTGCCCGCGCTCCAGGTACCTGCACAGCCTCCGGATCTTGGCGCGACCCCGTCTGGCCCTTGCGTCGGAAAGACCAGCTACCTCGAGCTACCTCGCCTCGCCGCCAGCCTGGCCCATCTCGTCGGCGGCCAGCTTTCGTTATTGGGTGTTGCGTAATTTACGCCATTCCGTTCCCAAGCTCGCTGCCGCCATCACTAAGCACCCCCCCCTATCGCACGCCGTTCCCACCCAAAAGAGCCCGAGTCCAACGCTGGCCAAGCCATTTCACGCCCGTTCCACCGCCTGCTTTCTTTGTCTGCTGAGTACCGCAGGGTACGGAGTACACGCACTACCAGCTGATTGCTACGGGGTACTTCGGTGTCTCCCTCTGAATCACTGTACGGAGAACCTGCTGGGTTCCCTGGCCCTTTCCTTCCGCCACTCCCTTTTGGTCCATCCTCCTTCCTCTCGACCTGCATCGGCTGCCCATTCTTTCCTTCCTCATATCTCGCGCCTGACCTCACCCCCCACAGAGTCCTCCAGCCATTTCGCCCGCGACCGCCGTCAACAAGTTCACGACGACGACACGCCCGAAGCCACGCCTCGTCGCGGAGAGGATCTCGCCCTCGACCATTCGCTACCTCGCCTCTTCCTTTTTGCTTCTTTTTTCTTGGATTCGCTCTCCCGTCCAGTCGTTTCCCACGGATTTCCCTCGTTAATCCGCCTTGGCAGTCGTCCACGTCACGACTCCTGACCACGCCCAAATCCCATTGCCGACACACGACCTAATTTCACGACGCCAACCTCGACCGCCGTCTCGACAAACGACCCGGAATCGCTTTGATTGACGTGAAGGAAGAAGGAGGAATCGCCGCTTCGGATCCCGACAAGCCATTCTCGATACACCGTCGCAGCGACCGAAAAATCGACGTCTAGAATCCCTCCCTTCGCTCGGAGAAACCACCTCCCTCGCACTCATCACCCCCAAGGACCATAGAACCCATCCGTCACGATGTGGTCCATTTTAACAAAACCCCTCGTGGTGCTGGCCTCGATGGTGGCCGTCGCCACTACTCCCGTTGCTGCCGAACGGATGCTCATGTCGACGTCCCTAAACAGTTGTCAGGCCGACTCTGGTTTCACAGCCAGTTTGTTCAACATCGTCCTGACTCCCGCCAACAACTCTGCCCACATCAACGTCGTCGTTACTTCATCAATTCAAGGCAAGGTCAGTTTCGACGTCCGCGGCTACGCCTATGGTTATCGCTTCTTGCGACAGACTGTCTATCCCTGCGACATGGGACTCGCTGGTCTTTGTCCCATGGTTGCTGGCAAGATTCCCTTCCAGTTCAATCTTCCCGTCAGCAAAGACGCCCTCTCCAACATTCCAGGAATCGCCTACAGTGTTCCCGATCTTGACGCTACCGTCAAGGTGTACGTCAACCTGACAAGCACCGGCGAGAGTGTCGCTTGCGTCGAAGCCGAGGTCTCCAACGGAAAGACTGTCAACTTGATCGGTGTCAAATGGGCCACCGCCATTATCGCAGGCCTTGGCTTGGTTTCCTCGGCCATTGTCTCCGGCCTGGGTCACACAAACACCGCTGCCCATGTCGCCTGCAACTCGCTCTCCCTCTTCGGCTACTTCCAGGCGCAGGCCATTCTCGGTCTCACGGGTGTTCGCCTTCCTCCTATTGTTGCGTCGTGGACCCAGAACTTCCAATGGTCCATGGGTATCATCCGAGTTTCTTTCATGCAGAGCATTTTCAAATGGTACCAGCGCGCGACTGGCGGCACGCCATCGACCCTCTTCGACTCCATTTCCAAGGTTTCCGTCCAGGTGCAAAAACGTGGTCTTGACATTGCTGAAGCCGGTCTTAGCATGTTCAAGCGCAGTGCGGCAATGCTTCCGCGCGAGGTGCACGACCTGGTCAGGCGAGGCAACATTCAGACCGAAACTGGAAGTTACCTCGTGTACGGCATTCAACGTGTGGCATTCAAGGCCAAGATTGAGTCGACCAATCTGTTCATGACTGGCTTGACCTTTTTCTGCATCTTCGTCGTTGTGACCGTTATGCTCATTGCCGCGTTCAAGGGCGTCTGCGAGCTTCTGGTGAAGCAGAAGATGATGGCCAGCGATAAGTTCCTCGAATTCCGCAACGGATGGCTCACCGTCCTCAAGGGCATCCTCTTCCGTCTTACTCTCATCGGCTTCCCGCAAATGGCTATTCTGTGCCTTTGGGAGTTTACTCAGAACGACTCTGCCGCAGAGATTGTCCTCGCCGTCTTCTTCTTCTTCGGAATGCTTACCACTCTCGGCTGGGGAGCTTTCAAGGTCATTCGCATCGCTCGCCGATCCGTCGCCATGCACCGCAACCCTGCCTACATCCTCTTCTCGGACCCCCAGGCTCTCAACAAGTGGGGTTTCCTCTACGTCCAGTTCCGCGCTTCCGCCTACTACTTCATCGTCCCTATGTTGATCTACACGCTGATCAAGGCGGCCTTTGTTGGATTGGCCCAGAAGGCCTCGGTTGCCCAGGCCATTGGCTTCATCATTCTCGAGGCGGCTGCTTTGATCGGATCCTCTGTTCTTCGACCTTGGATGGATAAGAGCACCAACTCGTTCAACATTGCGATTTGCGCTGTCAACTTTGTCAACGCCATTTTCCTCCTCATCTTCTCCAACGTCTTCGGGCTCCCCGAACTTGTCGTTGGAATCGTGGGTGTCATTCTTTTCGTCATGAACGCTGCCTTCGCTCTCATTCTCCTGATTATGGTTATTGTGTCGACAAGCTTTGTCTTCTTCCGAAAGAATCCCGATGCGCGATATCAGTTCATGGCCGACGACCGTGCCTCGTTCATGAAGTCCCAGACTCAGCTCAACACGACGACGGAGCTAGATGCACTGGCCGCCACCGCCCGAGGAGACAAGGGTGGCTACAAGAATCACCTGGATCTCGAGGACGACGATTCCATGTCGTCGGATGACATGCGAAGACGTGCCGAGATGACCAACCTCAACACGATGAACAACCCATCGCAGGCTTCTTTCCACCGGGGCGACGCTCCACGATCTCCCGTGAACCCCTCCATGCCCCTCTTCCCGGCCGACGGGCAACGGCCACAGAGCCCGTTCCGTACGGCTTCTCCGAGTCCTTACCAGTCCTCGGGCTCGGCTCTTGGCTCGCAAAGACAGCACACTGAAAGCCCTGCCAGCGGATATCGATCACAGAACAACGCCAGGTAATTATGCCTCTCTACTCATGGCATTATATGAGCTAACGGTCCTGCAGCCCCTGGCAACGTGGTGCTGGCTACGAACATTAGATGAATGATATTAGGACATATTAGTCCCGGTCGCATATCTTGATGATCAATCTTTTCTCTACTTGGGCTCGAATAGGAGTCGACTTTGCATCTTCGAATGCAGTTTTTACTGACGCAGTCTCGGAGCTGTCGAACGCTCACTTGGGTATCATCTAGGCCAGGCGATTTCCGGTAATCGTTCAGAGGCTGAGGCTGCGGTATCCTTTTTGTTGGTTGGGTATTTACCATCGGAAGCATGACGACGGCGTCTGCGACGAGATTAGGCGTTAGCGAACATCGAACCCCCCTGTGTTCCACTGCGAGTTTTGCTTTGTATATATAAATCGTTGTGGGCAAGATAAGGAAACGGAGGGACATTTTCTTACAGCTGGACTGGGTTTGGCTTGGGAGTCTAGCCAAGAGTAAGACAAGGAAGCCGCGGCCAAGGAAGGCCACAGAGACAAGGAGTAGCTGAGAATACCACCTCACCCAAAATCCAAAATACTTTTGTTATAACCAGGTACTGGACGGGACTGCGTGACTTTGGCTATAACATGTCTTGACTAAGATATCCATAATGTCAGGCAGTACAGAGATATCTGAGTGCCCGGATTGCCTATATCATGCCTGCCGGTGACTACCTATCTCAAGTCTTGTCACGAAGGGAGGGCCGATAGAACCGGAATGTAAGTAAATGAATTCCAATTGGTGCTTCCATGCTCGCTCTCCCTCCACCAAAATCTCCTCTTGAAGAGCTCCATGCCCCCCTGGGTGCCGCAGCCCATGCATCAATCCATCTCGTACATGATTAATTTGAATCGTCTGATTGTCCTTGGACTAACCAACTAATCGGTAGGTAGGCAGGCGGTTTGCAACAAAGGAAACTAGGGAAGAGGGTGGTGGTCTGACGAAGGAAAAGTATTGATACAAGAGAAGGACGACAAAGAAAAAGGAAGAAGAAAAAAGAAGAAGAAGAAGAAGAAGAAGAAGAAGAGGGCCAAAGGCCAGAAGTAAAGTTTGGCCGGAGTCCGAGTCGAAGGTGGCCCGCGTGGGAAGGTACGTACGGCGCACCTTTTGTTGAGGAGGTTGCGGCTGAAAAAAGGGGGAAATAAACGAGGGGCTCGAACCTTGCAACTTGAACAAGACAACGCTGAGAATATTACATACACCAGGTTGACTCCCCCAACGCCGACAACGATGCCGCGGGTCAGAGACTGAAGCCCTGTTCCATCAGCTTGTCGACATCGCCACCGGCCGCCTGCACGGCTTTGAGCGCCGCTTCGCTGAGCCGTCGCCGCCGCTCCATCGCCTCGCGCTCCCGCCTCGCCTTGGTCTTGGAGCTCCCGCTCGGGGCCACGCCCGTCATCAGCAGACTGCCGTCGCTCGGCGTGAAGTTGACGAAGCCAATCTCGCCGCCGAGGCTGCCGCCGCTCGCGTCCCGCGACCTCCGCTGCTTGCGCATCGCCGTCGGCGTGCCGGGGACCATGCCTCTGCCCGATGCGCTCCGGGCCGACCCTACCGAGCCCCCCGAGCTGTGGCGCGAGTGCGCCGGCTGGGGCGATGCTGTCGGCGCTCGAGACTTGCGGATCGGTGAACACGAGAGGTGTCGCGCGCCCGACGAAGGCGCTCGCGGGGGTCGTTGTCGCTCGGACGTTGGCGCTGCCTGGGGGACGGGAGGGGGCGGCGGGAGATATGTCTGAGCCGTCACGGCCAAGTCGTTGGCGATGGTCGGGGGCGCGCCTCGCGGCTGAGGCATATGGATCATCAGCTCAGCGGCGCTCGCATCCGGCATGCCGTGGCAATCGTATGGCAGCTCGGCGTGCTGTGCGTGCATGGCCATGTTTATGCTCGCGTGCCTCTGGTGCTGCTGTTGCGGGTCGATAATGTATTCGCCGTTCTGGCTGATGAGGTTGAGATCCCACCATCCGGCGCTGTGGTGGTGATTCATGTACTCGGGCCCAGGCCACGAGGAGTCGGGTACCGAGCCAGGCGTTGGGATCGAGTGCTGGTGTGATGGATGTATTTCCTGAGATGGAACAGGTTGAGCGTGTTGTTGTTGTTGTTGCTGTTGTCGCGCAGCGAGAGGCCAGTGGTTGTTGGGGTCCCCTTGAGATGGCATTTCATTTTGGTAGGTTCCCGCCTCAGCCACAACGGGAGATTCGGCTGGAGTGTGAATGCCGTTAGTGTTGAAGAAGCGGAGGGATTTGGCTGGCGGTGGCGCGGGAATCTCACTGAATGGATCATCAAAGTACCCGTGTATGAATCCTCCGTTGTTCGGATTCTCGGAGGGCGACGATGTGACGGCCTCGTCGGCCTGTCCATATGGGAAGGCGGAAGGAATCCTCAAGGCCCGCGGCGGATTATCCATGGTTGGGGAGCCTGGATGGTCCTCAACGGCGCCGGTCCTGCGACCTTTACGAAGCTTGCCGGCCTTGCGAAGGGTGGACGAGAGGGCTTCGACGAACTTGTTCGGTTTTCGGGGGGCGATGACGGTGCTCGGAGGAGTGGGAGACGATGGTTGCGACACGGGCATGCGCTTAGAGGGCGAGCGCAGGCGGATGCCGTCAACGCGCGGCAGCTCCGGGTCGGACACGGAAATCCGGGGCATGCCCTCCATCTTCCCCGCGGCGTCGTTGTCGGCCAGGCTGAGGTGCCGAGGATCCAGCTCGTGGGGGGCGGCTCCGGCGGACGCGGCGGACATGGGGTGGCCGACCTGGGAGCTGCTGGAGAGGAAGTCGAACTCGTCCTCGATGGTGGAGACGCCCGACGAGATGGTCGACTCGGACGGCTGGTCGAGGAGGAGCGCATCAGGCATGGTGGGGAGGGAAGGGTCGTTGCCGTGAGGATTGGCCATGGAAGAGGTGGCGTCGCCGTCAAAGTTGATGAACTCGCCGAAGAAGTCGTTTGGGCCATCGTCGAGATCTTGCCAGTAGAAGCTGGGATCTCGGTCCACGGCCTCGACCCGATACGGGAGGGTCCACGAGGCCATGGCGATGTAAGTTGTTTTGAGACGTTCGATGAAGCTCGCCGTCGTAGTTGTGGTGATGGTCAGCTGTCTGTCGCGTTCGCGGAGTCCTCGGAGGAGATGGCAATAACGGGGATAACACGAAGGGAAAGAGGAAGAGACCGAGGGGGAGAAACAGAGAAACAGAGTTCGAGGTGAGTAACGAGGAAAACGGACCAGGCCCGAAGAGACGCAAGATAGATGGTCGGAGAGTTTGGGCGAGTGGGCGATCCGAGGTCGAAGTAAACGGCGCGGCTGCACAGTCGACAAAACAACGACGGGAAACACGGGCAACCAGTGAGACAGGCTGCGAGGCCGCTGCCGCTGCCGCTACGTATGTGGCCATCACAGCAACCGTTGCTGATTGTCAGCTCCGACGCCTGGAGGGAAGGCTGGCGAGCGGGTAGAGTTGGCTGGTGGCGACGGGGAGGAATGCTCGGGGCTATTGAGGAGCATTCCAACCAGAGGGTCATGGCAAGACGAGAGTGGTCGATTCCGCGAGGGAAGGGCACAGGCTCCCATCGAGTTTGGCTTTTTTTGTTCTGTCCCCTTTGTGCATCGAGGCTTCGGAACTGCCACGGCCAGAACCGAGACCAATGAGAGTGCCTGCCTAGGAGTCGCCGGCTGCGCGAGGTACTGCGATGAGGAGGTCCAGACCAAACCCGCCCGTGGTCGAGAGTCCTTTTGACGGCCCGTTTCGCTCGCGTGGGAGACGTATCGTCGTCGTTCTGTCGGCCACGGGCAGCTCTCCCGCGCGAGGCTTCTCCCGTTGTCTCGACCGTTGTGAGAAAGGGGGGCCGACTGCCCACGACAGACTCGTTGCCGGGCTCTTACACTGCTCTCCTCGCCCTCCTCCTCCTCCCCCTCCCCCTTCTCGCCCCTCGAGGCCTGCCGCCCCCATGCGGAGCCGCCGAACGTCCGGCCCCGAGTGCCTGACTCCTCTGCCGTGATGGGCCCCGCCCCCTCCTGACGGGCCGGGCACAACGACAGCAAGCAAGGGGGAGGGGGGAGGGTAAAAGGTTCAATTAAGTCCTTACTCAGCCACGGCTGCCTCTGAATGTCTCGCGGAGTCAGGTCCAAGAATGACCATTACCGAGTCAACGGCTACCATCTTCTCCCCCCAATGTCCCACTGCATCGTAGACAATAACTAGATCCCGTCGTCACAAAGTCTTTTGAATCCCCCCGTCAAGACGCTCTTCATTTCCCCGGTTCCCTGGCCAGACATCCAATGTCCATTAACGCGGTGCACGTCTTTAATAGCGAGCTTTTGACGTGTTATGCCACGCGTGGGACGACGACCTCTAAGGAGGGGAGGGGGGGGCGAAAAGAAACAAACGCCTTCACTTACACCCAAAGGGAGTAAGGCTTGTTTTTTTTCTTTCCCTTTGGCCCTGGGGCGTCCTCTCTACGGTTACTTACGTACCTGCATGGGCTGACGTTTTCTTGGTCATCGCGTTGCTTTGCCTCCCCCTCCCCCGAACTACTTGGGCTGATCCAGGTCGCCGACTCCCCGTTTGAGTTTTCCCCGCGCGTCGATATCTGCAACGCCATGGCGACTTGGTTGGGGCACGAGGTAGGCCAAACAGTTGCGGTGCGGCCTTTCACACAGACGGAATCCGGCAGTGCGGTTCTCCGTGCACCCACCCCCTTCCCCCTACTTGAAGTACTGATGGATGCCATGGATGGTGCTTATCAGTCAGCGTGGTACTGAGCGAGGTAGCATTGACGACGGGACACGACGGCACGTGCAAGAGACTCGATTCCTTTTGCATTGAATGGTTGATCCCTGCTCACGACCGAGTCGCGACATGGGCCAACACGTGCTCTGCTGGCTTCGTATGTAATCCCGACATGGATACATGTGCAGAGACACGCACAAGTTGATAACTAATAATAAAGCTGCTCCGTAACGCCCCCGGCCTTGTTTCGGTCGTGAAGCCCCCGATCCTGTTCCTGTTCCTCGGGGGGAGCTCCCTGTCCCTCCGCGAGCACACGATAACCTCAAAATGTCCCGACTTTTGTCGTCCCTCGACCCGGATTGACGCCTGATTGTGATCCCAACCCAAAACACCCAGATCATTGATTGAATGCAATCGAAAACAATAACAGAAGCAATAAACAAAAAAAAAAAAAAAAAAAAAAAAAAATGGAGGAAGGGGAATAAAACGCCAAAAAAAAAAAAAACCCTACCGCCCAGAGCCCAATGTTCCTCGTCTCCCGGATGGCGTGTGCCTCGTTAGTATAAAAAATTCGCAAAATTCTAGTTGTGCTCATCCCATCGAACGCCACCCATTGCTTTGGTCGATGAAGCCGTCCGCCAATTCCATATGTGCCGAGATCCGCGCCCCGTACCATGCGATAATACATCCTTGAACGTTTTGAGGGGAATAAAAAGAGAAGAGAAGAGAAGAGGAAGTGGGTATAAAAAGAAGAAGTTGAAGAAGCAGAGTCCATCGCTTCGTCGGGTATCATTGAGTCGTCAAAACGGCACTTCCAGGAGTGGCCCCAGACTCGAGTCGCCGACGGCGTTGCTTCTTGTCGCGGCGTCGCATGCGAGGGATGCTGTGAATAGCGTTCTTGCACCTGTTTGCCGCCTCGCGCGACGTCCTGAACTCGAGACCGAATCGCCTCTGGTATTTACCCGTGGCATTGGTGCTCGTGATGGACACGACCGAATCAACCCACGAGAAGTCGTCCTCCTCCTCGCAATAACCCTCGTCAGCTTCGATGTTTGTGCGCATCAATCCGTCTTGGGAGTCTTCCATGGTTTGGTTCGAAGGGTCACCCCGAGCTTCCAGGGTTAGATGGCAAGAGTAGTCGGTCTTGGACGACGAGGAAGACGGCGTAGGAACAATGTTACCCAAGCCGCTGGCCGATGGGCGTTGACAACTCGGTTGAATGGCGGGCCCTGTCGTGACATGTTGGTCATGATCGACTTCCATGACCGTAGGAGCGTTCTGATGAATCAAGGTAGGTGAGGTTACATCATCGTCATCCAGTAAGGAAGTGGGCGATAGGGAGGCGGCTGGATCGAGCGGGTTTTGTAGCGGACTGCGGTTCTCTGGTAATAATGACTGGTTTCGAAGACGGTAGGCGAGCATGTCGACGAGGTGTGGCTGGCGAGATAGCGGAAGAGGAAGACATTTGAAGATTGAAGGCGACGTCGGGGACGAGATGGGCGAGGCTATACAGGGAGGACGGCCTGATGGTGCAGTCGTAGTCGTGTCTGAAGACGTCGGCGTAGACGTATTTGCATTTTCCGTAGTCGATATTGTCGGTTGTAAGCCGAGATGTTGGTTGTTATACATGGATGCCTCGGGAGACGAGTCGCGCCGTCCCCCGTGTGAATGAGGCTCGCGCATAGCTGAGCGCTGGAGGGCCCATGGGAGTGGAAGCGTGAGGCAATGGGATTATAGAAGTTGGGGTTCCGTCGGCGAGCACGGGGCGAGTTGTTGGTGGTTTCTAAGGTCAAGGCGAAAGGGAAGCGAGGGAGTGGCGAGGATGATGAAATATGAGAAGGGAGATGGAGAGATTGCACGAGACTGGAAGAGCAGCAGGGGGAGTGAGCAGGCCGGGTAATATGAGGGCATCCACGGCGTTGCGCTAGACGAGAAGGCGTTGACGCTGCCCGGTCTCCCTTGGTGGAGTGGCCTGGGCAGGGAGGCTAAGTCGTATTCAGTCGGAGCCAGAGAGACGGTCGACGAGCAGAGGGAGGCCGGGCCATTGGATTGGAGCCATGCAAGCCATGAGCCAGCCATGAGACGTGGGCCGTCCACCACGCCCAAAAGGGCCGAAGCCAGAGGAGTGCTCCTGGTTGGATGGGCGAGCAGCTCGTGCCTTGGAAAGCCCTCTGGCTCTTTGACTTTGGGGATATGGTACCGACAGCTGGGTACTGGACAGCTGCCTCCGGGGCGGTCCCGGTTTGCAGTTCCAGTGGGCCGTCTCAGCCTCCTCCTCACGGACAAGGGTCAGGGCTCGGGCGTCGAAGGGTGCACAAGTTGTGAAGAGAATGCGTCCATCGAGATCTAGATTGCCTTTGCATTGCATGCACCCAGGGGCGTGCAGCGCTTTGCTTTGTCTTCGCGATGTGTTTCGCCGCCATTCCGACCGTCTGGCGCTGCTCGAAGCCGGCGACCCGAATACCTGGGATGCACCATTAGAATTATCCTCTCATACCAGCTCCCTACTCCCTACTCCGTACTTGCCGGGGTAACAATCTCTCCCTGGCCCGTTGAAGTGCCCTGTGGTTCTTGTGGTGCCCAGCCTCGGCCACGGTACCCGAAGCAATCTGCACCAAGCCCTACCCCCGACTTGCCCCCAAGCCTCAAGGGCATCGCCGAGACACTCGCGCTCGCTGGGTACGTGTCGTGACCATGATCGCCGAGGAACAAAAGGATGTAGCCACACGCGTACCATGTCCAAAGCCACTGGGTCATACAACTACGGAGGAGCAGAAGAGGGTGTCGTCCTAAGGCTGGGGGAGCTTGCCTCGATCAGTTTGTGAAACTTGAACGCGGTGCCCTGAATAAAGTGCTGGAATGTTGCCAAGAAGCCCCGGGCCATCTCAGGTAGAAGGTAGCTCTGTCAGACGAGCTATTCCAGTCTCGGAACGTGAGGTGGTGACTTCAGCGCATTTCGGTGGGTGCTTGGTATCTACGTGAGGTGCGAGATTCGTTTCCTTCCAGGTTTGTTCCTTCCAGGTTCATGGGGGAAACGCCCGCATGGAGATAACGTGTTCGTAGGCAGGAACCAAGGTAGCTATTTCCTCCCTTTGCTCTTGAGAGCTTTATCGGGAGTTGGGAGTCGGGAGACAGGAGACAGGAGGGAGCATATCTCCCTTCTTCCTTCCCTGTCGCACCTTCATCCGCTCACCCACCTGCAGGCACCTCAGGCATTTCAAATGCCAGCCCAAAGTATCGCGGTACTTTTCACGTATCGAAGACCTGAAACTCGCGCCTGTGTAGCGCTTAGTACTTGCATTGGTGTCACCCTTCTCAAGTCACCAGTACCCTCAAACGACCGAGCGTCCCTCGTGGTAGTCTTAGTCCGTCGTATGATCCGTCCCTGACCGTCAAGGACCAAGACTCCAAAATCGTGCTTCCTCCATTGCCGCTAACCCATAGCAAGTTCTTCCCCCGAAACGCCTCATCCTCACCAAAGTTCGGTGTCGAGGATTGAAAATTGACGAGTCAGGGCCTCCCTGGGTCCCTGTTCCAACGTTTGGGCCAGCCAAGCGGCAATTACGCCGCACGCATGAATGTGGGAGGATCAGACGCCATCGTCATCACATCGTTACGCCGCATCTCCTTGTCCAACAAACGCTCCCTTTGCCCAGAGGCCGTCAGCTCACGAAGCGCATGCCGAGGCGCCAAATTATCCGCTGAGACTGATGGTGTGCTACATACGAAGCTCACACGATCCTTGGTCCAAGCGAGGTGGAACTCGAGTTCGCGATTGTTGACAACATGCAGTTAGCCATCGACTCAAAGTGCACCCGCACTCGACTTGAGACACGGTCGTGTTTCCTCTTGATGGTTGGTGATCCACTGAACCCA
This sequence comes from Thelonectria rubi, assembly GCA_013420875.1. Classification (NCBI taxonomy): domain Eukaryota; kingdom Fungi; phylum Ascomycota; class Sordariomycetes; order Hypocreales; family Nectriaceae; genus Thelonectria; species Thelonectria rubi. Next base: position 148,822 of record WMHX01000023.1, on the reverse strand, counting down.
GCTGTCTGGTTCTAGAGCGCGGGATGGGGACTGACAATTTTCGCAACCTGGACCGCACACCCATTTATGTCCCTTTGTCATTGACAATAAACTCTTTGATCGGACAAAAAAAACGCCATGAGCCGAGTCAGCGGGTAGCAGATAAACAACAGCTAGTGATGATCCGAATCCAACCCAGCGGGTTCCTCTGCGTTGACGCCTGACCAGACGGGCTTCTGCAACCCTCACTGGCGTTGCAAATGGCCATCTTGAAACAGGCCATCCCCCTCCTCCTTGGGTCTGGACTCTGGTCTTGCCACCGTTCCTGGCTTGATGCACGGGGGCCAATGGTCTGTTCAGCCACCTCGACGTTGCTTTGGATCAAAGGGCCGTCCAATTGAATCACTTACCGTTCTCCGAAGCGAGCGTTGCTTCTGTCGACTCTCAGGTGGCTACTGCAGAGCTCGGTACTCTCATCACGATGACCAGAAGTCCCCAGGGACGGCTCGGGTAGAGGCTTATGTCGTTCAAAAGTAACCTACCTTGAGCCCTCAAGGTAACACGGTGACACCCGTGCCGACGGGTAGATGATGCTTGACCACGTTGTCGGGTCGTGTTGGTTGTTGGTTTGTTGGGTGATGGATCCCCCAAGTTCTAGAACCTGGGCATCTCTTTCCCCACAGGTAAGACGCATCGTGGCATGTTTGACAGCGGCTTGCAGCAACAGATCTCGGGAGGTTTGATGGCATCCAAACGCCCAAGCCCTGGATGATGATTCTCAGTTCAACACGGCTCCGATCTCCACCAAACATCGGGTGGGCAAGCTCTCATTGGATCAATAGCGGCCGTCCGAAGAAGCTGGAGCGATGGGGCTTGACAGGGGGCTCGGAGTTGGCTGGGGTCTGGGGTCTGGGGCCTCCCAAGGTGGACTTCCAAGGTCATCTCTCCAAGGTTGCTTGCTCCATGGCCCGCGAGCTAAAATCCCGGGAACCCGCCTTTGCACCCGCTCACAAACTTTCGGGGAGTTCTAGCCACTCAAATCGACTCCTGCCTCCCGACTCGGACTGGGGACTTGACAAATTTGCCAAGAACGGACGGGACGGGGACGGAGTGCCGGAGTGGCAGCTCCCGGGGAGATCAGCTCTTGATTTCGACAGCCCCAAGCTTATTGTCAAGCTTCCCATAGTCAATCCTAGGGAGCGGCTGCATGACGGAACCAACATGCCTCCCACTGTGCGGTTTACAGTACGGCTTACAGACCTCCGTCACAGATCGGCACCGTCGAAACCTGCCCAAGGAACCGTTCATGCATCCTCTCATTATCCGTACTCTGGCTCCAATCCAACTTCGATCTCAGATCTGCCCGCCGCCCGCTTCACAAGGCCCCGCCACCTGCGAGATCATCACGACCAAGTAGGACTGTACGACGTACTATGTATCAAGTTTATCAACAGGTGTGAACCACAGCCCTGGAGGCGGACACCAACATCCATCAGCTGAAGACCACCGGCTACACCCGCCAACAGAGCAGGTACGGCCTCGCTCTAGCGCCGGAGGGGTGACTAGCAATAGCAAGAGGCCTCTCGGTGGTCTTGGGTGCCAAGGAATCGACGCATCACATCTGGATCCATGGGGCTGATGAAACGCAAAAGTCTATTCTCTCCAGCCTTCAACATGGAATTTGCGCACAAAATCCCCATCTGATATTCCAAGTCACGGGTTTCGTCTCAGACGTTGTCTATCTCGGTAGCGCTTTGCCTTCGGCTGACAAGCTGTCAACTGGCTCTCTTGTCCAGGCGCCGCCTTGCGAGTCTATACGCAGCGCTTCCGAACTCAAAATGTTCATGCAGAGTCGAGCTTCCACGTCAAAGGAAGAAATAAGCGAGGGCGACCGCTCCCGAAGGGTCTCGGGCACTTGTGGCGGCGGCAACAACAATCGTGGTCCTCATGTCAGCTTCCAGACTTGGAAACCCGTAAAAGTGGACGCTCCGAGGGAATGGTACAGGCGTTTCAGAAAAGGTCAGCTGAACGGCGAGGGGTCGGCGGTTCTGGTATCACGCTTGACGCTTGCGGCAGAGAGTTGTCGGTATGAGCACCAGTGGTATACGGCGCAAACTTAGGAACTCAAGTTTGCCAGGGGCGCCGAAGAGATTACCTGTTGGGCCACTCCCATGCTCCGCATCGTGGAGCCAACGGGTGTCCCGATGAGGCGGTTCAGATCAGTCGATCTGAAGGACGTTGGCATTTATGAACGGCCAAGACGGCTCAGCTTCGAGGGATGAGCTCGGGCCGTGGCGTCTTGGTTATGGAGATGCTTCCTGAGTTGTCGGTGTGCTATGACAGTCGGGGCGAAAGATGACCCCGAGAATCGCATGCCGGCAAGCTGGGCTCTCAAAGGCCTCGCTGCCGTGAACCAGGCCATCGGAACCAAGCTAAGCGGCGGCCGCCCTCGCACACTCCCATATGCCACATTCCCACACCCCGGGCAAGTAGGAGCTGTGTCCGGGCCACAGTTCCTAACTTTGCCCGTGGGTTGTTTAATTGGGTGTGTGTCCATGCTATTGGAGGGGGAACGGCGAAGCATCCATCAAGATTTCCTTGGGATGCCGGTTGCTCGTTGCCAGATGCAGGACGAGATATCTCGGGGCGAAGGCACAGAGCGTCATCGAAGTGAAGCCATTGGCCCGTCCCTTGTTGGGTTCTGGCCGAGTCAGGGCCCTTGAAATGTGGTCATGGCCATGACAAGAGGGTTGTGAACTGCCTCCAAGATTTATCGCCATCTGGAGTTGGGTGTATCCAGGAGGGCCTGAGCGTTGCGTCCTCTAGGAGCAAGGGATTGACCCCGAGCTGACATGTCACGAAGTGTTGGCAGCGTGGTGTATCTCCAGAATGCTGCGGTTGTTGGTCCGGGGGGAGACGCTGAGTAGACACGCAGCCACTCAATTGGACGTGAGGGACACAGCTCTACGCGGGGGAGCTTCACATAAGAATGTTTCCAACTGGGAGAGGGGAAATTTCCCACAGCCTCCGTCATGTCGTCGACGACCAATGAGGTGGATGAAGGCATCTTGAGCGGCCCCGCGGCGGCGCCTATATCCTGGCACAGCTCTGTGCGGGCAATGGCAACGACGTCGATGATTGGTCGCTGTCCCCGTGCTTGGCGGCTGGGATGAGCGTCGTTGGTGTTATGGAGGTACGGACAGCAATGCGCATATCGAGGTTCAACAAACAATGCCTGATTGTCCCCGATATCAATTGGCATCTATCCTTGCTGGACTCGGACGTGGGCTGATGATCAATTTAGGTGCGGGGCTCCTAGTCTCTCCAACCTAAGCGGCTACCGCTGCCGCCTGCAGCTTCCCTCTCACGAGCTTTTTTTTATTTTCTTGAGAGGAGAGAGCTTCGTCTCTGTTTCATTCTTCCTCAAAGCTCCCCTCGGCTCTTGTCTCGCCCGGTATCTGTCTGAACTCACCATCGTCGCCATGTCTGGGCAGCACTACTATCCTCGTGAGCACCCCTCCCAATCCCACCGCCCGCCATCTCCGAGCATCATGACTGACCATTGTGTTCATAGCTCCGCCCGGCGCGGCCGCTCCACCGGGAGGTTCGTCGTCCGCGAGACGTCAATTTGTCCCCCAAGACGTCCCCAAGCTGACCTTTGCCCGCTTCTCCAGCTCCTCAGCAGCAATCCACGCCCCAGCAGCTCCAACAGCAGTATGCGCCGCCGCCGACTTCCCCTCCCGCGAACCGGACGCAGTTCTATCCTCCGCCGCCGCAATCGCAATCCCCAGCAGCCGGCAACTACCCTCCTCCGCCCCAGACGCAGTCCCCCCCGGCCGTGACCTATGCGCCGCCGCCTCAGCACACGCCTTCTCCCCAGCAGACGCATTTGCACCAGCAGCAGCAGTACGCGTCGCCTCCTCAGCAAACTTCATCGCCTCCGCATGCGCCTCACCAGCCCACGCCGGTGCACTACCCCCCTCCTCACGCGGCTGCGCCGGCCCAGAGCTATCCGCCGCCCCATCAGCAGCAGCAGCAGCAGCAGCAGCAGCAGCAGCAACAGCCGACACCGACCCCTCCTCAGACTCAGGCCCAGTATCCTCCTCCTCCGGGACAGCAATCGACTGTGGCGGTACGGCCTGGACCGACCCCACCAGTGCAGCAACAGCAGCAGCACTTTAACCCCCCGCCACCTGCGGCCCAAGACAGCGGGAGCCAATTCCCCCCTGAGAAGCAGAGGGACATGCTCCCGGAGCAGCAGGCGTATAATCTGCAGCTCCAGCAGCAGCAGCAGCAGCAGCTCCAGCTCCAGCAGCAACAACAACAGCAGCTCCAGCAGCAGCAGCTGGCCCCCGCGGCCACAATGCCTGGCGCGCCCGCTCCTGGTCAGTTCGTGGGCGCCGACGTTGTAGTAGACGACGTGGGCACTTTCAACGGCGGGAGCTATAGGATTAGCCATCGCGATTCCAACACCATCTTGACCATCCAGCTGGCCATGGGCTGCCCCATTGCCGGTAAACCGGGCTCTATGATCGCCATGTCCCCGACGGTGACGCTCAAGGGACATGTCAAGTTCAGCATGAAGAAGGTCATCTCGGGAAGTGACATTTCCAGCTCAAGCTTCGTTGGCCCCGGCGAAGTGCTCCTTGGACCTCCCATGTTGGGAGACGTCACCAGCCTGCGGCTGACGGGCAACGAGACGTGGTCGGTAGGTCACGATGCCTACCTCGCCTCGACGCAGGGCGTCGTCAAAGACTACAAGCGACAAGCTCTTAGCAAGGCCATGTTCAGTGGTGAGGGACTGTGGGTGTACAAGATCAGCGGCACCGGTCTCCTGTGGATCTCCAGTTTCGGAGCCATCATCAAAAAGGACGTGAGTGAATCATGGGCCACGCGGTTGACGTGAGACCAGCTGACGGGACCGTGTAGCTCGTTGACGGCGAAAAGTACATTGTGGACAACGGGCATCTGGTGGCCTGGAACACAAAGTACGTGATGGAGCGTGTGGCATCGGGCGGCTTCATCTCAGGTATCGCGTCGGGCGAGGGTCTGGTGTGCAAGTTTACTGGGCCCGGAACCGTCTACATGCAGACTCGCAACTCGGTAAGTGCAGACTCGATGCGTGTGCCCGTATTTGCTGATAACTGACCTTGTTCCAGAGGGCATTCAGTGCCTACATGGCCGGGCAACAGTATCAGGGCTGAGCGGGATGGCGGCCACGGGGGATGAATGTGATGAAATGGATACACTAGCGTTCATTGTCGTTTTGCATGTAGCCCGGAGTAGACTGATTTATCTGATATGTGATACCTAGAACATGAGTGCCTGCCCGGTAGAATGAGCCTCGTCCTTCCTCATGTGCATAGATGGAAGGAGCCCTCGAGTCGACGTGCCTAACACCTTCCCGAGTCCAAGGCACTGCACCTGCCAGGTGCCTGTCACTTGAACCACTGGGCACCTCAAGTTCCTCTTCCTCCTTTTCCCCTCTCGCCGTGTTGACCTCACAAACTCATCCACCACACGAGCGCATCACTCCGAGCCCCCAACCCCGATCCCCCCCCTTTTTTTTTGGCAGGGAGTTGTCTAATTCCCTTTTTTGGACTGTCATCGCCCTATTCTCAGCATTACGCGACCTCGTTGCAAGTCATCATCCAACCAGCCTGTGAAAAGTCATTCCCCAGCACCCGTTTGTTTGTCCTCACCCCAGGTCGATATCGACCGGCAACAGCCCGCGTGCTTCGAATATTCGACGAGACGAGTCATCACAATCACCCCAAATCTCCAAGCAGCAAAGGAGCATGGCAACGTTTGCCTACAAAGCCCGTCTCAAGGAGAGGTCCAGTGCATCCCATTCCTCGGCGGACGACTCCTTCGAGGATAAGCTGGAACTATCAGCTCCTCACAAAAGGGATCACACGGATGATTCCCATAGCACATCAAAGTTTTCCGAGGCGATGAAGAACCCAAATTGGCGCCGACGCCGTGAGGACAACTCGTCCTTCACCTCGTCGGTATCGGGCTCAGAGATGTCCGAGTATAGCAAGATCAAGCACCATATGAGCGTTGAAGGAATTCATCACACCTTCTTCCCCACAAGCCACCGCAATTTGGCCAATATTGCATCATGTCAGTTTGCTCCAACGCAGAAGGGCGTCAGCGAGAGCTCCAGTGTCAACGAACAGGCCAAGGATGTGCTCACAACTCCCATGGCGGCGGCGATGGATCACAGAGAAGGCTGGGCCCTCTGCAACCTTGTTGGCCAGAAACACCTATCATGTCGCGGGGTCAACGGGGCGAGTGTCAGCATCCTCGAGATTGTGCCCGCAGTCGAGGGAAACGTCTTGGAGTCTGGGCGTGAAAGCCAAGGCGTCTCACACTCAACTCTCGCGAATATCCAGCATGTGCACGAAAAAAGAGAAGGATTCTTCAAGACGACCCCCAGGATGGCCCGAAACGAACAGGAACGGGCATTGGCTACCATCATGGATATGCTCGAAGAGACTCCCCCACGTCTTTATTATCCAGAACACGAGTCAATCCTTTGCGGCGAGTCCTTGGACACACTTTGCTCCGACGGCCAGGGGAAACCTTTGAGGCCCGGTTCTAGGGCTCGTCTTCAAAAGTGTCAAGCAAGGAGTCTGGTCAACGACACGCCCTCAACCACAATCCAGTCCTGTCACGACAATCCTGAGCTTCAGAAGAAACACACAGCCTTCCAGAAAATGCTTCAAAAGCTTCAACGAAGAGGACCACAGGCGCCCGAGGCTCCTCAGAGAGATTCCCATGATGTCTCTACCAAAGTCAAGGAGCGATCTTGTGTGTCGATGCCGGACCGAGTCGGGCGACAGCAGTCAGGAGAGGGCAGTTCAGACTCGGCGATTGGCATATACCCCAGCGACACCAAGCGAGAAAAGCAAGATTCTGGAGACTCCGGTATCTTCATGGCGGTAAGCTCTAAACAACTGAACCCACGGGCAAGAGAGTTCCTTTCTTTCAAGGCACCGGGCCTGTCCAGGTCTGGTGACGACGGTTTGGCGAGACTTGGCCAAAACCAGGGAGCCGATTTCACAGACGAGCAACTCGAAAAGGCTGGTGGAAACATGACTATGGAGAAATTTATACCTGAGTTGCTGATTGGACAGACGCCGGCCATGCTTGGGAAGGGGACTCCCGCAATAGCTTCGTCGAATGTGCCTCATTCTTCATCTAGTCCTCTTTTTGGACTCAAACCACCACCTGGGCTCGGGGTTCCCGTGCCCAGACCTCCAACAGGTGCTGCCCTACCCTCGGTCACTCCCCAGCCGGGCCTTGTACTTGGCGCGGGGACTTTTGCGACACTTTCCGGGGCGGGCGGCCAAGGCCACCTTTCCTCTCCCAAGCCAGCCGCCCAGCATCTGAACCTGAGCATTGCTACTCCTCTACCATTGGTGAGCAACTTCCCGGTACCATTGGGAATACCATACCCTTTGTGGGGGAACATGGGAGGGCCGAATCCTTCACCTGCCCCGGTGCCGAAGCCAAGGAAGCCAGACACACGAGACCAGCAAGCATACGAGGCCTGGATTGAGTGGCGGAAAGCCACAGAGCCGGGATACGCCATGGAATGCAAGAGTAGGCAGCAGCGGCGAGCGCGGCGGCACCTGGGGGCCGACTATCACCCTCCTGCTCACCCGGCCGCGCAGGCGACTTCACACTCTTGACGCTGCATATATTTAGAACTGTCGGTGTTGGGAAGTGACGGGCTGGTAGGGGTGGGCTCAAGATGTTGATGGCATCCGACATTTGGGGCCCAGGCCATCAGCGAAAGTGAACCAGCGAGTGAATTGGTAGGTCGAAGGGTTTCCAAGGCATGAAAAGTGCACATGGCTAACGCATTGGCGCGTCACAGGAACGGGATGACCTCTTCGCGCTTAGCCATGGACTGTCCCGGACCAGGACCGACGATTGTCTTGCAGGATTACGGTTTTCTTTTCTTTTCTTTTCTTTTTGTCACGGCGGTCAGCATGGCTGGCTGGTATACATAGGGTTGCATTGTTTGGTACGGAGTAGTTGGAGACGAGACGGAGTGGTTTATTATGTGGCATGGACATGGCACATGGGGGGGCCGTGGCGGCGGGGGAGACTGCCCGGAGAGCATATTACCGTTTGTCAAGCCATGGAAGGTTATGAGGGCCCGAACGGTTCATTGCAGCAAAATACACGCCTGTTATTCTTCCGAAGAACGGAGAGGCATCGGAAGGGCGACTGGGACTCGTGCATCAGCCACGACGTAGAGAATCAATAGTCTTGCTGCACAATGCACACCCTAATTACCCTGCAACGGACGCCCAATGCCATGGACCCTCCAATTTCTTTTTTGACAACTGATCGTCTGCAGCTGCAGCTGGAGGGAATAGACGCCAAACCGACAAAGTCTCAACCAAAAATATCGTCCCGTCGCCGCGCCCCTATTCGTTATTCCTGGTGCTCCAAGACACACACACACACACACACACACACACACTCCCGCCCCCTTTTTTCCACCGTCCTGCACAGCAGCCGCAGCACACAGCCCTTGCCCGTTTCCCCTTTAGGTCGTGCAGGATTGAACCGAGACTTTTGCGCTATTAAACAGGTTTTCCTTTTTGGGGGCTTCGCACTGTGTCGCGATAGTGGTCGGAGAGAGGTCGAGAGAAGAGACAAGACGGATCCATGGATCCCAGGCGGGCACGGCCTTGACCAAGGGAGAAAGTTACGAGAGCCTGGGCCGGGCAGATTACTTATTAGTGAGGCTCTGCGAGTGGTGCGGGAGAGATAAGCGGCCAGCGCTACTGGACTTGGGAGTAAAAAAAAACCGAGTTGGACTCGAAGGGGGGTAAAAAAACAACTCCAGAGGACCCAGGCAAAGAGCCAAAGACGCTCAACCATTCCGCGTCAGTCTCCAACTCTCTGAAGCTGGCATCGATTGGGATTCTGCGTGTAGTTTTGTAGTCGAAAGACGTTCCCATAAAACTACTATCAAAAAATAAAGGAAAAAAAAATCAAAACAGCAAAGAGTCTCTCATCATCATCTGCTTCCCACTCATCCATCCCAGGTACCTATCCGACGTGTAAGTGAACCATTATGAAGCGACCAAGAACATCTTGCAACGCCCGTGAGAAGGCGACACGCCGGGCTGTCGCTTGCTCGAGTCTTTGACCAAAAAATACCGACATGCAAAGATGAAAAAAAAAGAAGACAAATCAAAACGATCCAATCAAGAAACATTCTGTCCATCCCACCCCCCTTACCCAGCTGACTGTGCCGATGGACGCTGCCATCACGCCTCATCAGCGCTGCCAACTATGCGCATCGCCTCGAGCGGATCGCAAGTCTCCCAGCCGGCCGACGTTGGGCGGATGATGTTGACCGACTCGCTCCATTGAACAAAGGCTTCGTCTCGTGGGCCTCCGAACCCTACGGGTCCGAAATGGTTCTTGCCGGTGGGATCAAGGTGCTCGCTTGCAATGTGCTCGATATACTCGTCCCACGCCCTTTCCCCGCTGAAGTCCTTGGAGCATTCCTCGCCAGAACACTGAATGAACTCTGGCGTGTCGCAGCGCTTGTGGCATGCCTTTTTCTGCGCCTCCTGGAGCTTGGCCTCGAGTTCCTCGTCTCCCAGCAGGCGATTCATGGGTGTGTTGGCGAGCTCCGGGAAGATGGATGCGACATGCATGCGGCGGGCGTGCTGCATGAACAGATCCTTGCGTTTGAAGGGCTTGCCAACCGTGTTGTACCGGCCGTCGTGCTCCTCTTGCCTCTTGCAAGAGCCGTGAAGGCAAAACCAGAACCGGGCCTTCACGTGCTGCTTCTCTACGTGGCGTTTCCACTCATTCTTAGTATGGAAAGCGTACTTGCAGCCGGCGAATTGGAAGATGCAGGTGAAGGGGCGGTTGTCATGGTTCCTGTTCCGCTTCTTGGCGACACCCGTGGCACCGCCGCGGCATTGAGTACAGCCATTGATACTGCTCTCCGGTGTGGAAGAGAATGCTCGAGCAGCAGCTGTACGGGAGGCAATTTTGGCTTTGGACACCTTGGATCGGGTGGCCGTGGCTCCCTTGACACGGCGGCCCCTTTTCTTTGGGGAACTCGAGCTACCACGGGCAGGTGTCGGCTTGTAGTCTTCGTCTTCTTCCTCGACGGCGGAAGATACGTGAATCACGTCGTGCATCTCAAGCTCGGGATAGTCGCTGTCGCTGGGGCTGTTGAGGCGGATGTCTGGCTGCCGGGTGCCATTTTCGAACAAGGGGGGGGAGAAGAAGTCATGGCCGAGGCTCTGACCAAGATTGAACTCTCCATTGCCGTTTCCGTCGGCGTCACGGCAATCTGCTGGAGAGACTTGGCCGGGGAGGAGTTGCGAAGGGTCAACGTATTGAGGGGGGTTATGGCCAACAAGGTCACCATAGGTATCGAAGAGGTCGCACGCAGCACCGCTTAGAGGGGATTCCATGTCAGGAGGTGTAATTGGTCCACGATAAACCTCGTATGCGGGAGGACTCTGGGTGCCGCTGATACCCGAAGAATGGTGCTGAGAGGAGGGAGAACACACCCTTCCTTGGAACTCAGCGACTTCCGATGGGAATGGGAGGCGTGACTGTGTTACGCTGAGTTCTTGAACCATTGACGCCATTTGATAGAGACTGGGATCGATGGGGTCCTGGAGAGGTTGTTGCGACCCCGTGTACGAGTGCTGGTTTAGGGTTCCATCGAGGCCAAACCCGCCAACACGAAGGTTGTAAGTCGTCATGGCGACTTTGAGGTACCCAAAGTCCCAAAGTGAAATGCGAATGGGTGACGAAGGAAGGGGAAGAACTGAACGCTCGAGTGTCGAGAGCTGTTGCAAGTGCCTGGCCGAGTGGACGGATGGTTGAAACCCACAACCGAGTTTCGGCGAGTATATGGATAGAGTTGAAAGAAACAGAAGAGGAAGAGGTAGTCAGGCCACAGTTCAACCCGGGGTAGCGAAGGACTGATATGGATGGAGGCACAGGGAACGCATGTAGTGCTTGGGAGTCTGGGACAGAAGGGCTCGATCAAGGGAAGACGCGCAAAGGTTGGCCGACAGGTGTAGCGGGATATCGAGTTGGCAAAAGGAGACAATGGAAATGATTTGTAAGAGGGAGGAGGAAGACTTGGGGAGCAGGGGATGAAAAGATTGCTCGCCGTGCTGGGCCATGTCGAGTCTTTAAGTGTGGAAGCCGTGCGTCAACTCTGACTGGCCAGGAGAGGGAACCCTCCATAAGGCGTCGAGGTTCCAGAGAGCAGCAGCCAGCGCAGCGACGGGGGCTGTTGAACTACCTGTCACTCTGTCATGCCGGGCATCCAAGCAAGCACTCAGCAGAGCCTCACAAGTACCTGTACATGGCGCGACCTCATCCACAGAGTGGGCCCCGTCTGCAGCTTGGACGCTAATCCGGTGGCATGGTGTGTGGTGCCGTCAGCCAGCGGATTGTGCCGTGTCCATTCCCTCAAGAATCAGTCTCCATTGTATACAGTACCGCGTGTACTGTAAGACGCCCCCTGGGCCCCGGCCTCGAGCCTGGCTCCAGGTGCTGGGGCCCCTGTGCCATGCCGCCGGGAAGTGCTTGTCGTGGGAAGCCTGGGGTGTGCCCCAAAGGGAGGGATGAGGGGGCAGTTCCGTTACCACGGAAGCAACAAACCCAGGAGGATGGCTCACAGACAAGCATATCGGAGCTTGAACCGGCGTCTTGTTTGCTCAGCTTGCTGCCTGGGCAGTCAATCCTGCCTCATCTTTTCTTCAAGTGCTCGGTATTGGCCTCGTGCCATTGGGTATTGAAAGAAAGCCTCCCGCATCTTTGCCTGTCTGTTTTGCAGATACGAAGCGCCCGATTCGAGTGAGCCCATCTCGGCAGTTGTTTTCGAGTCTCTCGGGCTTCAGAGGGAAGAGCGCTAATCTCGTCGCGGTAATCGGCGTCAGAGGCCGACCGGTCTGACTCGGGCCAGGAGTCTCGAGAAGTGTCTGGGTCTTTGGTGGGGTCTTATCGTCGGGTGATGGCATCCCATCAGCAGCGCTGCACCAGCCAATTGGAGGGGCGGAGAACAGGACGGTTGTGTGGGGAGGAAGAGAATGAAGCAGATGCTATGACACACACTTACAGAAAGAGCCGCCCAAGGGGATAAGGCACGCGTCGACGCAAGAGGCCGGTGAGCAGAAGGAGCAAATGAAGCGCAGCAGAGAAGGCCTGGATTCGACGGATTGGGGGCCATGGTCGGAAGCCGCGAGGCGCTGCCGCTTAACGCCGCCTCCATTGGCGCCGACAAATGCATATTCGTATCCGGACCTGTAAAGTGTCGTGGTTGCCATGTTGGGGGCGCTACCTCTTCCTGCTCCTGCCTCGATTCGTCCCGTCGCTGCTTCTTGGGCCAGTCAGTAGTGGGAGATGGGTGCCGTAGCTGCCACAACGCCTCCCGAGTCGTGGACTCGTGGCATCCGTAGACGGATCATGGCGGTTCGGTCCTTCCCCACGGGCTGCGGGAGAGGAGGCAACGACACCTAACGGCAGCGACCAACGGCAGCGACCAACGGCTCCCACAGCCACAGCCATAGCCACAGCCACCACCGCGACAATGAACCCCCGTTCAGCTTGCATCTCAGCGTCGATCTCCAAGGCGCAGCACCAGCTCGATGCCAACTCCGGATAGTGACCATCGATATCCTGGAGCACCGACGTCAGCCTGATGCCCGGCCTCTGGAACCGTGTAGGGCGAAAGCCGCACCGTAGGACCTGGCAGCGCCCTGAGCCGTCGACGGTCACGCCTGCCCGCCCTTCAACTTAAAACCTTTGACGGGGCCACTGGATCCAGCGAGACACCCGGGGACGGTAGGTGCGGAATGGACGAGCCGTCTTTGTTGATTGGCTGGACCAAACAAGACCCTTGAGATCTGATGGGGGGGTCCCTTGATTCGGCCTCGGGAGGATGAAATCGAATGATACATCACGCTAGGGCAAGGAGTTGAAAAAAGGCAACTTGACCTACGAAAAAGGTACTAAGGTACTTGATACGCGTTGTCGCTCGAAAGACACCTTCCTCCCCGGCTCAACTTGGATGGCATGAAGGCAGAAGGAGAGACCCACCCGCTCAGCTAGGTACGGAAGGAAAGCTCAAGGATCAAACTGGAAGGGACGATTGCAATACTGTGCTTTCCGCAAGGAGTACTGTACGAATACCCCGTCCTTTCAAGGGTGCACGGTCCACCGAGCCTGCACGCACCGTCGGCAAAGACCTCCACTCAACAAGGCAACCTTGACGCCTGCCAATTTATCACAACACATCAACCAACAACTCAACTGACAAGCCCACCCACTGGAATGAAACAACCTACCCTGCCCGCTCTTTCAACGAGCCTGTCGACTCTGCCATTCTGCATGAGCCTCTGCGTCCGCCTCTCTGCTCGTCCTACTCTCGACTCCGTCTCGCTGTCTTGTCGCCTTGCTCAGACACACACCCTCCTCCATCCCACCCCTTCCTCTTCCTCTTTTTACGGATACAGTTAACCCAAATGAGCATGCTTTGCAGCTTCAGCCCCGTGGAGAGCCAAGGGACCCCCATGTTCGCTCTGCCCTAGCACTCACACCTCGACGGCAGTGTGAGTTTCACTCTGACTCTGGAGTCCGCTTGTTTTGGGGGATTGATTTGTTTGGGCCCTTTCTCCTCTCCACCACTGACAAGTGTACAGGTACGCCTGCGCCTATCTCTTGCCTTTCCATTTCGGCCAACCTGCGCTTGACCCGGACATCGTTTCTTTTGTGCTGGCTGATGGTTTGATCTCCCCGGCTCCCCGCCGCACGAGGGGACCCTGACAGAAACTTGCCAGACCCCAGTCCAGCTTGCGAGACTGACCAAGAGCCTAACAGCTCGAGATCGAGAGATGGCATCAGAGAAGCTATTTTCAGGGGGCTGGTCCCGTAAACTAACGAAATGACGGCGTGTTCGCGCAGGGATCCCAGATATTGAGAAGGAGAGTGGAAGGTGGAACACAACCCGTCAAGAAGAGGAGACACAGCGACGCCTTCTTTAGTCGAGGTTAGTCGGAAGGTGAATTAGTTGAACGGCACTGATTCGTACGCATTCAAGCCCAGCTAACATTGAAGGAGATGGCCGGCCAAGAAGGCCGATCCAATCTAAGTGTGCAGCAAGAGTTGACACATCTTCTCAATGCCGTATCTTGGCCAAGTTTCGGGAGCATTTCATGACACGAAATGACCAGGGACCACGGCGACCCCAAGACCCGTGCAATATTTCCCAAGAGGTGAACCCCTCCCGTGCCTCCATTAGGCGCCCAAGATCGCTGCCGCTCCGCTTGCGAACAAGTAGATGCAAGCCCGTCTTTGGGTATTTAGACGCTCTCGTCGTCATTGGTTGGCGTGAGCCGATGTACGCGAGTGTGTAACAGTCCCCTTTCGCTGTTGCCTAATTGGTATGGTGGCCACGGTCGGCCGAGAGCTTGTGAGTTGGCAAGGAAAGAGACTGGTCTGTTTTCTCTTCATCGGGCAATGTGACATCAGCCACGCCGGCCCCCAAGATACGAACCACGAACCATGAAAGCCGGTCCACTGGGCTGGGCTGAAGATCCCGTCCTACCGTCCGAAGTGTTGGCATCATGAAGGATGGAGAGATCTCTTTCGCCCGTCCCACTTTGACAGTGTCTGCCCTCGGTCCCATTCACTTCCTGCAGATTCTTTTTTCTTTCCTCTTTTCCTGGACGTGCAAGGATGGGCGGCGAAATATGATGGAGGGTTGCAGCGGCATGGGACATATTTAGCATGCTGCATTGCTTGATATGCAGAGCAGCACATTCTTGGTGCACACGAGCTGGAAACAAGCTGGCAATGGTGGCATTGATGGGCCAACTGAAAGTTCCCACCAGCAGTCAGTCAGCAACAAGCACGTCAAACGGGGGCTCCATCAAACCGGCCGTCTCGAGAGCACCGCCGACCAGTTCTCAACTTCTCCCACTTGGGCGGGGCGGGACCCGGCAAACAAGCGCCCGTCGTCCACGCTTGGGCGGAGCATCCATGGCTTGTCACTGCTGGGGGGGGATGGGGGTGAACGGGACGGTCAAAGTTGTGCGTCGACGGCCATCAGTGTTGACTCGGGGGGGCTCGGGAAACGTGCTGGCTGAACTGATGCGGCATCATCTGGAGCACTTTGCACAAAAGCGAACGAACTTCATACCTCGAACGGGCGACAAGTTGGACCGGCCGTCTGGAGTCTGAATGGAATCCAAATGGCGACTCGGAGAAGTTCCAGAGCGGGCCCGAGCGAGGAAGACAGCGAACCATGAATCTATGAGTTCCGTGGCATCGTTTCGCCGGTCTGATGATTGCAGCACGGCTCGACTCGAGGACACAGACGGCAGTGATCGGCGTCGCCCATAGCCTATTCGCGGCCGCCGCCCAAAGCCAAGACGCCAACAATGGAGCTGGACAGCGCCGGTTGACAAGCCCACCCCTGTGAGAGAATCTCCCAATCTCTTCCTGGCCCCCTGTCGGCCGTGCTGCTCACACTGATCGCTCGAACGGGATATCGATCGTAAATTTACCAAGCCCCCTTGGTCGCTGCTTGAGAGATGGGGAACACTCCCCCGCCCCGTCTCCGCTTCCCCTCCTCTCCCTCCCTCCGCCTCTCTCTCAGCTCCCCATGCCTCGTCGAGTCGTCCATCACCAAATTGTGGATCGACCCAGGCGCAGTGAAGCTGAGCGCAGAGAGAAACCGGGAGGGGGGTTCCATTTGGGTCGGTACAGTACCTCTACATTACATTAGTATCTACGCCAGGGAGTCGTACTGTCTACTTCTGGGTACCTGCTGCACCCATGGCCCGAGAGACTGGCCATTGGGAGCGAGGTGCTGCATACCTAGGTCCGTCTCCAAACCCCGTCTCATGCTCGCCCGGCCAGGGACCGTGAAGGCATCCAACCCATGCGCTGCCCGGGTTCAAGTGGTCTCCGTACATTCGCCGACGATGCTGCCCCCTCCCCGTCCAGAGATCGACCCGACGAGCAGTCCCTGCCTCACCATCCCCGTGCAGATCCATGGGTGCGCTCCGAGGAGAAATCGAATCTGTCGTCCCCTTTTGGCGACGCGCTTGCAGTTGCCCGACTCCACCGCCAGCGGAAGCCCCGAGGCAAATGCAGACATGCCGTCAGGTGCAGATGAAATGCTTCCATGACGGCATGGCCAACCTCCTCGCGCACCGCAACGTGACCAGTACAGTTGCCTTGCGGCGCTGGTCGAGGTTGCCTTACTATGGCGGTGAGCCGGTAGTCACTTGGACGCGTCGGAGGGCATGAGCTGTGTAAAGTGGTGCCCAAACTGGACGTGAATTTTTGACCAAACCCGACAAAAGCCCAAGCAGAATCCCAACGCCGCCATTACTTTAGGGTATCCCGACATTAAAGAATTCGTGACTATCCGTAGGTACGTATCATTCATCAGATTCCGTCCCTTGGCCTTCAGAGAAAATGGCAAAAGGGAAAAGAAAAGACTCGCACAGAACACAACTGTCGTAAATGCCCCCCCCCAAAAAAAAAAAAAAAAAAAAGACATGTCTTTGCTTCGTTACATCGCACCAATCGACTCCGTGTACTCATATCCGCTCATGCACTCGTATTATTCTTTGACACCTTGATCCTGAGCAACAGTAGCAGTGAGGTAGCATTCGGTACATCTCTGGTGGTTGCAGGGAATGCATTTCGGTGAAAGGCTCAGATTGTTTTCTTCTTTGCATCCGCACTAAACCTCATCGCCGTCAATAAAGCATCCCGAGACGGGAGTCGATGTCAACTTACACATGCCCACATGTATGTCTTCTCTTGCCGTGTCTTCTTGTGCCGTGCCCCGTCTCCGTGAACTGTCGTCTTGCGTTTCAAGCTGGAAGGTGACCTTGATCTTGTTGCTGGCGGTGACGACGAAGTCGATGACGAGAAGGAGCCGCGACTTGAGCTTGACTGCTTGGTCGAGGCTGTCGTGCTCGACGAGGCGCTCTCTCGCTCGGCCTGCTCATCATCGTCATTCGGGTGTTTCCATTTGTCGATGCTCTTCTTTGGCCCATTTCGGCCACAAAAGTGGTCATCGATGTGATTGCATCGTGCAGCCCAAGCATTGGCGCCTTCTTCTTCGATCACCACAATCTTCTCGCAGAAGCCGCACCAAAACCGAGTGTCGCAGTGCCGCCCCAGTCGGCACTTCTCGAACTTCTCCTCGAGCTGCTTCTCGTCCTTGACTTCATGCTCTCTGGTCAGATGGTGTCTGAAGCTCTCTCTCCGTTGACAGACCCTGCCGCATGGCTCGCTCTGGCCAGGGCACATCTCCTCGCACTTCCACGTCTCAAGCTGCCAGTGCTGGCTGCTTTCGTGTCTCTTCCAGTCGTTCTTGCTACCAAACGACTTGGAGCAATCCCGAAATGTGCACCCGTATGGCTTCTCATGTCGTTTGAGATGTTTTCTGGTGACTTGTCAGTGGTGAAACAGGGCATTGAAGTTTTGAGGAACAACTAACTTGAGCTCGCATTGTCGATTGAATGTCTTGTTGCACCTTGAGCATGGATGTGCGTTCTTCTGGCTCGTAAACTCCTGACTTGAGCCCGATGACTTCCCATCATCGGTCCCGTCATTGAGAGCACGCGTCAGAAGCTCCTTGGGCAACATTTTGAGATATTCCAGGACCTGGTCAGTCGATTCCGAGCATAGATGCTTCAGGATGTCCAAGCCAGATGGAACACGGGGGTTCGAGTCCGCCTTCTTAGGTTCTGTGGGTGGCGCTGTCGGCTCGGACTGCTCTGACGGGCGAGTCGCATTGGTCCCCAGAGGGCCGTCGCAGTCGCCATCGTTTCCTAGAGGTTCGCTGACGGCATCCACGGCTTCATCATCCTCTTCGCTGTTCACCGAAATGGCACGGCCACCTCGGACATGTCTCTGGCTTCCGTTTTGATTGGGGAAGCGAGTAGCAGGGAAAGGCTCCACCCGGCCATTGATTTGCTGTCCAGACTGAAGTGAACCTCCAGCAGAGTTACTTGACTGCTCGAAACTCAGGCAAGCACGTGAGGAATCCATGGACGGCTGTGCATTCCCTGAAGATGTTGCATCCTGAAGAAGAGACTCGAAATCCTCACCAATGTCTTGGGAATCCGTGTCCATCGGCTGGTGACCGAGATAGGAGGCGGGGTATGAATTGTCGACAGGCCTTTGCATGTTTGTGGACGGGTGAGGGATCATGTATGACATGCCTCCACCTCCAACACCTTGTAGATCGGCCCGCAAGGTGGGTTGGCTGGGTACAGGTGCACTTGCGGCAGGGACAGAATCCTGACTGGGAACTTGGACATCGCGGTAGATGTACTCTTCCAAATCAGCGTCGGCGTTCAGGTCCTTGTTGTGGATGCGGCGGAGATGGGACCGAAAGTTGTCTGCCCTGGGCCATATCTTGGGTGGCTCCCGGCTGGCACACGCGTCAAAGGGGCAAACATAACAAGAACCTGATACTGTGTGATCGGAATGAACACTCCTCTTGTGCCTGTCGAGATCGTTCCTGGTGCCGAAACCCCTCTTTCTGTTGCATCTTAGGACATCACAGCGGAACGGCTTTTCGTGCCTGAGGTTGTGCTTTCTATGTTCTTCGTCAGCCTGATACTAAGGAGACTATTCGGGGCCGTCACTTACTTTATCTCAGACTTTGTTCGAAGCCAGATGTCACACTCAGCACAGAAATTCTTGTTCTCCCCAGTAGAGGGAGCGTTGGAGATGCTCAGAGGAGGCTGTGACGTTGGCCAAGAAGCAAGCTGGGTAGAAGCGATAGGTTGCGGGCCCATGTGAAACCCTTCCATAAGGAGCGCAGTGTTATGGGCCTCGGGGTTGGTATCCCCCTCGTACGCCGAGGTGTTCTCGACGCTCTGGGGGACACGGCTACCACCGTATGCGGAATCTTCGGCACATGTGTCGCATTCGGATGGCAAGCCTCGACTTCTGAGCGTCTGAAAAGCAGGCGAGTTGGGGTTGTAGTTGCAGTTGCCGACGACTCCTTGCATCGGCGGGCCGGCATGAGAACCAGAGGCAACAATTGGAACCCAAGGGCCCTCGCGTATGCTATAGAATTGCTTTAGGTTCCATGGATAGGGGGTCGCGCTGGGGTCGTGAGGACTGGACGAAGTTTGGTTCCCGGCATATTGGTGATGACTGGTGCCGAGAGGCTCGGCACCTTGATGATGGACTTGGGCGGGATTAGAGGCGCCCATCGTGATGGCTCGGGTTGGAAGTGGTATCGATGGTGATTCGTGGAGGGAGGGGTGTCGGATACTTCTCGCGTCGTCCTGTTAGTCAAGAGGAGGGATGAGTGTCTGCATACAAGACGACTTCTCCTGAAGACGGAGTCGGAATGGGAGGTATACAAGATGGATCGAGATAGAGAGGGCGAAAGCTGCTCCGAGTGTCAGTGACGTTGACCACCCAGTCAATTATGTTTGATTCAGACGCACTTCCCAGGCCAACAGGACACAGGACTAGATCCTTACGTTCGAGGCGAGCTCTCCAAATAGGCCAAAGGGGTTTCCGAGGTGAGGAATAGTTGATTACTATAATAGGTGGGCGGCGAGAGCGTTGAAAATGGTGTCGGCCGAAGGAAGGCCAGGGAGGGATCGGCGAAGGTGAATTGACAGAGCTGTCGCGACACGATCTCAAACGTGGCAAAGATGAGGCTGCCGGAGCGACGCTGAAAGGAGGAACAGAACTAGCACACAGGAAGTCCAACAAGGGAGGAAGATAGGGGGACAGGTGAAGCGGTGCAGGGGAGTCGAGGGAGGTGAGGAATGCAAGGCATGGAGGAGGGAGTTTCAACTCGACTCTGCTCCCGAGGCGGGGGGTTATGAATGAAAGATGGATGGGGGAATGGATGAGATGGACGCATGTACGAGGGGCTGCAGCTCCCCAGACAAAGAGCCGAGGGCAGAGCACGAAGAGCACGAGCAGGAGCACAGAGAGCACAGAGCAGAAGAGCAGAGCCTCCTTGCTGGCATCGCACCGAGTGTAAGAAGGTGTACGAATGCTGCGACGCATCAGTTTATTTGGCGACGGAGGGAGCGGGGGAGTTGAAACAGACGGGAAGGCGCGGCTGGGTGGAGTCCCGTTTGCCTTAGGACCCTGGTGTGGTTACCAGAGAGTGGTTCGCAAAAAAAAAAAAAAAAGAACACCATCACCTCAACCTCTCTGGCGGGAGCTGCTGCGTTCGTCACCAGCTCAAGGTTCGCTCAAAACAGTCTAGAACAAACCCCGAGTGGAGGAAGTGCCGTGTCAGCGATAGTGGCAGTGCAAAACACGGCAAGAGGGGAAAAAACGACACCACGACGAGGAGACAGTGCCGGAATCTCTCGTCTGGGAGTCGTACATGAGGAAGGAGCCATGGGATTGGACGCAGCTCTCTTTCCTTGTTTTCCTCAGACTGTGCCCTCCCTCCCAGAAGAGTCGGAGGTGCGGCAGGTGCCCCCCAGCTCGCCTCACTTTCGTGCACTGAGTCCACTGAGTCCTCGTGTGCGGTGGCTTCGAGCCAATGAGAAGCCCGAGTCACCCTCTCGACTGCCACCGACGTGCGGACAAGCGTAAGGCAACCTCTGCCGTAACCAGGCAGCCGCGAGGCAGCGACTACGGTAGAATTAAAAACGCTCACCAACAAGGGCATTGACGCCAGGATTTATTGCGAACCACGCAAAATTCTGCACCATTATCATCCAGCGACTCTCCTTTTCCGATACATGACACAATTGCGCTCCTGCGCTTCCACGTCTCTCCGCCGTTTCTTCCGCCTGTGAGAAGACGCGCACTGCGCCACGGTTGGGTACTTGCATGTACCATGACCTCTCAGCGTCCGACTCATGAATTCATTCCAACTGCCATGGGCCGGGCCAGGCTTTCTTGACAGGAATTGATCGACGCTCCAGTCGTACTCCCTCGCCGCCCGATAAACGCTGAATGCCTAATGGCTCGATAAACATGCAGCTTGAATCAACTCAGACTGTCTTCACATGATCTCTCTTTCCTGACAGCTCAATGCAACAAACGGGAACTGCAGCACCGGCGGTCCACCCACACATACCTATCCACCTCATCACACCCAAGTCGGGCCTCACTGATCGAGAAGTCACAAGACATCTCGTCACTTGCTTGTGAGCACTGGGGACTCGATTGAGCCACCTTGATGGCCAATTCAGGTAGGTACCTGGGTACCTACCTGACCCTGGGCCGAATTTTCGCTCTGACTAAGCCGTCCATTTGTCATGTCTTGGGCTCGAGAGGCGTGCGAGAACCCGAGCCAGCGGGAATATGTTTCGATACATGTCAAAAGATGGAACGAGGCATTGTTGCTGGTGGATGGCCCATCTAATCTGCCTCGAGTCGTCCAAGCGGATTGACTCTATTCGTATTCGTGTAGTTGGGCTAAGATGGCTGCTTATGGCCGACTCCCGATCCCGCTGACAGTTCTCTCTTTCCCTCTCTAGTGATATCCACCTTGTCGTTGATAGCTGTTTTCCCCGGTCTCATTCTGCACGCCCCAGACTCATTCCCAGGTATCAAGTTGGCTTGGCCCCTTTCTGCGAATTGGGACGGCTGCATAGCCGTCGGCAAGCCACTTCTGCGTGTTACCGCAACGAGACGGGCTGCATCGTTCCTTCAGCCTGCTCAGTGACCACTCGGGGGCCCTCCAGAACGCCATTCCTGGGTCTCGGGCTTCGATGCTGACAGGAAGCATTCTTCGTGATCGAGTATTGGCTCAAACCAGGTAGCTGGGATTGGCGTCATGCACCCTCGAGGGTGTATCTCGGTGATGCGTCCCGAGACAAGACCCCAGCCCTAACGGCCGACTCGCACACAGTGTTGGAGATGTCTTGTTCATACTCTCTCCCTCGCCGGGCATCCAACTCGTCGTGGTGGTTTTTAAGCTTGAAGCTCACACCCGGCGCCGTTTCTATTGGCTCGGGTGCTCCCGCCACTAGATCAGGACCGAAGAACGCTTCATCCAAGTGTTCAATTGCTCAGGCATGTCCGTCGTAGTCTACGTTCAAACCTCAGACAATGCTGGACGAATTCGGGGACCCCCTCTCCATCGCCAATCTCGAACCGAGTCCAGACCTGGAAACGTGCTGTAGCCAAGAATACAGAAACGCTCCCGCGTCTAGACTTGCCTGCCGCCCTCCCCGCACGTTATCAGGACGACATGTTCCGCGAAAACGCACTGTGCAACGAGAAGTCGACAAGTAACCCCCCTCCCCCGGTACATCGGATATCCGCCTCTGCAACCTGCAGGGTGCTCCTTTAAGCAAAAGTGTCAAGGAGCCATCGAGATGCGTGGCGGGCTCGCGGGCGGGGATGGAGATGATGTCGACTTCTGATCCTGGAGTAGGTGCATGCCTCCCGAACATGGCCTCGGTGATTGGGTACCCAAGGTCTCCAAGGCATGTAACAGTTGTATACATGTCCATAACTTCGCCGGGCATCGGTTCACTGTAGGTAGCTCTTGTTGCCACTCACTTGCGGTTGTTGTTTCCTCGATCGAGCCTGATTGAGAGGACAACTCGGTGCCGTCTTCCCCTATAAAGCAGCCAGGTAGACCCGCGTAAATCTGATCAAATTCATATTCCATCAACATCCTTCACAAGCTCTCTATATCACCGGTGCTCCCCAAGCTCAACACTTCCGACTCAAAGTCAGTAGTTGGCCACCCCTAATTCTTCCCTTTGACCACGACCCTGACCATGAACCTCCGCAGACGGCACTCAATACTACCTCGATACCTAACATACTCACCAACAACCCCTTTCCACCACAATCAACATGTGTGACTGGGAAGAGTTCCTCTTTTCCTGCAACCACTCGACGCTTCGGCTCAAGTCCTACTGCCACTTTGCCCGCAACGACCCCAACCATGCGTGCTACGGCGTCAAGGTGCTGCGCAACTCGTGGGCCCAGCCGATCCCCTGCGAGAGCTGCCTCGCCAGCACCGTCCAGCAGCGCAACTAACGGCGCGCCGACTCCGACCCGGGCATATCTCTCTCACTGAGCGTGGCCGGCCCGGGAGCTGGTTGGTGATGTGGGAAGGGTAGAAGACGGCTGATTTGATGACGTTTTTTCTTTCGGAATCGGCTTTTGGCGGCTCCGTTTGGTGTCGTCGTTGACGTCGTGGTAGCGTATTTCCTTCTATATATTAGCTATATCCTATCCTGAGGAGGTCAATTGGCAACTTTTCACTGGCAGCGTTGGACAGGAAACATGCCGACGAGGATATGAGCATAGGAGGCATGTCTTGACAGTTGGAGAGGCAGTCAAGAACTGGAAATACAGACATGTTCCATGAGCAATCTCCTTTTTCAATCCCACCCGTTCAATGTGAGAAAAAAAGTTAGAGCTTGCTGTCCACCGACTCCCCCGTCGCACAACCACCGGTGCAAACTGTTCCACAAAGGCCCATTTTGGGGGGAGAAGACGTAGAAGCAAAAGGAAGGGGACGTGAAATGCCCGCAGGCCAAGAAAGAGCTGAGTGGCGGCGTGCTCCTGTGACACCCACCTCCCTTCTCGTTTGCTCGTGACACGGGAAGGGGGGGAGGGACGCAATTTGCAGTACGGGGGACACAGCATGTCTGTGGCTGAGTGCTGTGGAGCGGAGGTTTTGGGTCCTGAAGGGTGCGGATATTGGTAATGCCTCTGCAGGCTGCGGAACGGGGGGGAGGGTGTGAAGGGGAGAGAGGGGGAGCCCTCCGCTTGGGACGGCGAATGCATGGGATCGCACGGCTCGAGTCTTCGAACTCGAGACTTGCTGCATGAGTGACGGGAGTCGATCGAGTCGCTGTAGCCTTTTCAGCTGACATGAAGCGTGGGATTTGAGGAGGCCAATGGACTCTAATGCTCAGGGGAGCTCTTATCCTTCCTCCTCAAGCACAAGCGGCACAGCAGCGGAGAATACAAGAGTTGGAAAGACACTCCTTTTCTACAACAGAACAACATGGAATCAGAGAGTCAGGCGGAGACGGAGACGGAGACGCAGAGTGAGTGTGCGAGTGTGAGCAGGGCGGAGCAAAAAACACGAAGCAAGAGATACCACAGCCAAACGCACATGCACACACACGACGCACGCACGGGTGGAACACTGTAGGAGAGAGGACGGACATTTGCCGCACCGGCAAACACAAGTGTCCAAAAAAGGTGGGAGGGGAACATTCACAGCTTGTAGCTGTTGACTTCTCGCTGCTGCTGCTGCTGCTGCTGCTGCTGCTGCTTAAGACGCGTCTCGGCTAGTCAGTCCGTGTTTGTGGCGCCCTCGACGACGCCGACGACGTTGTACCGCTTGGAAAAAAAGGTGACCCAGTCGTTCAAAACGCCCTTTTCCTTGTCCGACAGGTCGTGCCATTCGGAAACGGCGTCTTCGGGCTTGACGGACGACTTTGCTAGTCCTCTGGAGGCGTCCTTGCCGGCGAAGACTGGGGGGAGAGGACAGATGAAAGGGTCAGCGGGCTGGTCGCAGCAGATGGGATTTGGAGATGGTGACGAATGTACCGTTGTATGAGGCCCCGGGGGCGTAGGACTTGTTGCCAGTCACATCGTAGACTTTGCCCTGTTTGGACGGGAAGGGGATGGGGTGGTTAGCCATCTCTTGTGTGTCTGCGGAGGAGGCTAGCAGCAGGAGACGAGGACGCATACTTTGATGGCCACATAGCACTTTTCACCATCGGCTCCTACAAAGATCAAGGTCAGCAAGAGGCCATGGTTATTCCATCTCCCGTTCGGCCACGATGCCGACGGCAGCAACATCTGTGGAGGAGGGGGTCGTACCGTTTGCCCTGGCGAGCTCCTCCTGAGAGATGACGTCGTCCTTGGGCGGGTTCAATTGGACCGCCGTCTTGGGCTCAAACTTTCCCGACATGGTGCAGACGATTGACGAGTTTTGCTTGGTTGATTTGTGCGGATGAAGTTGAGGATTGATGGGCAAAGGTGACTTGATTCCGTCATGAGCTTCAATTGTTCCGCCCCCGCCAAAAAGGCCTCGGCCCCGGAATTGGCCCGTGCCCATTGGTCCATCGTGATCCGACCGACTTCCATCCTGGCAGCATCACCAAAAAAAAAAACCACCCACCCAAACTCAGCAGCAGCTTTCGTCATGTCCGTCTCGGCCGTCGCCTCGCTGCGGCCCTTGCGAGGCCAATGCCTCCGGGCCGCCTCGTCCGGCCTGCTGTCCGTCCATCTCCGGTCCCGTTCCGCCTCGCTCCACCTCCGCGCCGTGATACCCCTCCATCTACCACCATCGCTACCTCTCGCGCCACCGCCGCAGCGACGGCTCCAATCCACCGACTCGAGCTCCCGCGGGCCCGACAAGCCCGTTTCCCGGAGGCAGAGCCAGCTCTCCAGGAGGCAGCAGCCGAAGCAGCGCCTAATCACCATTGAGCGGCCCAGCTTTCGCTTGCTCGCGCGCAACCTGCGCATCATCGGCTTCGCCTTGAGCCCGACCGGTCTCAAGGCCGGCTTTCGCGAGAGCCCGCTGTTGGCGATTCTCCTCGTGGCAACGTGCGCGTTTTGATTCCCTCGCTCGCCGAGTCCATCGCCCCCAGCTAATCCCTTGCCAGAGTCGCTTACATACTCTGGTCCCTCGGCTCCGCCATGTACAAGGCCTACCGCATCGACATACAATGCATGATCTTCCCCGAACCCGCCGGGACGACCCTTCGCTGGGCCCTCTTCTACTCCGACCACTGGCCCGATCCCGAGAAAGCCCTCAAATACTACAAGCTCGCCGTGGAGCAGTGCGCCGAAGTCGGCCTGGATGATTTCTCCGACGAGGTCCTGGGTCTGCGCATCCGCATCTCGCAATGGCTCCTGAGGATCAAGAACTACCCGGGCACGAACCAGGTCCTCGAATCCGTCTTGGAAGACGTCTTGAAGTGGATCGAGGCCATGGAGCAGTCCGTCCGCGACGGCAAGATCAACAGCGCCGGCCAACCCGTCACGCTCCCTTCGCAGAAGCCCGGGGCTCCGGGGGCCCAGAAGGAGCCGCAGGCTGCTCCCGCGGGGAAGCCCGACGACGAATCCGTCCCCGAGAATCTTTGGCACAAGCGTCGCCGCCTCCTGAAGCTCGCCGTCTCCACCTCGCTCCGGCTGGGACAGCTCTACGCCGACGAACACGTTCTCGACCTCGACAAGTCCCACAAGCGCCTGACCTGGGCCGTCGAAACGGCCCTCACCGAGTTCCGCCGCCGCAAGGCCGAAGGAGTCAAGGAGGGAGAGGGCGACTGGCTCTCCCCCGAGGAGACGGGCGGCATGTTCGAGTCCCTCGCCCACGACTACGAGCAAAAGTCGCAGTTCCACATCGCCATCCCCCTCTTCTTCCAGGCCCTCCGCCTCTGCGAGTCCCCCTGCCACCGCCCCGTCATCATGAACAACCTCGCCGCCAGCTTCGCCCAGTACCCCCTCTTCGCCCCGGCCGACGCCGGCGACTCCTCCCTCGCCCTCGCGGGCCTGCACAGCCCGGCCCTCCCCACCACCCGCAAGGACTGCCAGGAGTTCGCCCTCAACTGGGCCCGCAACGCCTACCAGCACGGCGTGGAAGTCCGGGGCGACGCTCGCACCCCCGAGTGCGATGAGGCCTGCGCCGTGGCCCTCTGCACCTGGGGCGACGTCGCCGCCATGATGGGGGACAACGAGCTGGCCCGTGAAAAGTACCACCAGTGCATCAAGATGAGCACCAAGCTCGACTTTCGCCAAGGCGTGAAGCAGGCTCGCGCCGGCCTGGAACGCATCAAGCCCAAGACTGCCTGAACACTGGCTTTGGCAACATTGGTCGGTCTGTATGATATGAGGTGTGGCGGTGTACGTTCGAAACATGTTGGGATATGAACTTCTATCACGGATTCTGATATATTATAAGAGGCACACATGGTTGGTAGATGGAAAGGATAAATTTGCGTCTTTTCTTGGAAATAGACCCAACGCCGTGTACACCCGAGAGGCAATACGGCGCAGAAAGCCGTATCTGTCGCGTCTCATGCTCTACCCGATTGCTTGAAAGAGATAAAAACCCCTTCATTCTTCCCGTAACCCATATAAAGCCACTCACGTAACGACAAGGCAAAGAAAGGGCTGCCCATAGCATGCCCGTAATCGCTCGCAAATGCATCCCAGACCTAAGCTCCAGACTGACACCAGTCAAGCCATTCATTCCAAACCGAACGCCTTGCTCTTTTCCCCGAACCCGTCCCATTGCGTGCAACCTAGTGCGAGTTCGTGAATTACACCATCTTCTGCCTCTTCGCCTCCAAGCCGTTTGCTGATGCACTTGTGGCAGCGCCACTACCGTTTGCCGGGAGGTCTACCAAGGGAGGTCTCCCAGCACCCGTGTCTCCAGGTGGCGGACGTTTCATGGTAGGCGGCCTATACGATCCCCTATTGGCGAGTGGGCTGCCTGGGCCGCCCGGTGCACCTAGACGGCGAGCATGATCTAGTGAGGGATTGACCATGTTTCCTCGCCCATTCTGGGAGCTGGGAAAGGATGGTCGAACTGGGGTGAAGCCGCCAGCGTTGCCGCTTGGTGCTGCAGGCGCTTGGCTGCTGGTCGGAGG
Organism: Thelonectria rubi; assembly: GCA_013420875.1. Lineage (NCBI taxonomy): Eukaryota > Fungi > Ascomycota > Sordariomycetes > Hypocreales > Nectriaceae > Thelonectria > Thelonectria rubi. The sequence continues at coordinate 121,217 of WMHX01000023.1, read as the reverse complement.
CACATGCTGGCCGCTCCTGGAGACCGGCTTGGAAGAATTGTGGTCAATTCCAGGAGTTTTTCGAATGGAAGGACTCTCTGCTTTGGGGTTGAAGGCTTGCTGTGCTTGGGGCATCGCAATCCGAACGTTGGTCGCGCCTTGGATGGCGTCTTCAGGCAGATGGCTGACTGCTTTGGCGGAAAAGAAGCCGACAGTCTCCGGCATACCCCCAGGCGGCGGTCCAGCCGGGGGTTGTGGTGGTGGTCGGGGACCACTTGCTTGGTTTGGTGTGGTCGTGCGTGGTCCAACCTGAGGTCGGTTGATCGGGGCCTGTTGGCCCATGTTTGAAGGGCCAGGACGGCCTTGATTTGGAGTCTGCGGATTTCGCATGGGGGCCCCCGAGGACAATGATCTGTTTGGCGGTTGGGCGGGCGGTGCCTGGGGACGAGACTGGTTCAAAGCAGGACTGTCACTCGGGGCTTGCCTGGTCGTCGAGGTAGACAACATGATCTCGTCAGGGTGGCCGTCTTCTGGGACACAAAAGTCGACTTCGTCGAGTTCTATCAACTATCATTCAGCCTGGAGTTCCTCAAAGCTATCCGAGGACATCATACCTCCAAGAAAGTCTTCAAATGAGTCGGCCACAGCAGCAGGTTCCTTTTTCACCACCGTTGCCGTTGTTGATGGCCCCCCAACTGAAGTCATTGATGCCGGCTTCTCCTCGTCTCGCTTGATGAAGTCGGAGTGGCGATGGAGGTTGTTCTGATCAAATTTTTTGACAGGCTCGGCCTTCACCTTTATCACCTGCTTGACGTAATCCTTGTCATAAATGCAGTTTCCAAGCACATTGCCAAAGCTCCGCAGCGCTCGCTTCAGGCCATCAGTTGTGCCCTCCTTCTTAGCCTTTTCGAAAGCCATGGCCTTGCCCTTTGCATTCTCAATCGATCCGTATCCGATGTCTTCGTGGTAGGTTCCATCTCGTAGAGTGATGCGGACGATGACGGACAGGCCAATGCTAACACGTTGGGTGTTTGGATTTTCATCGGCGAAATCAACCTGGATGTTTTGAATCGATGACGACCATCCGTTGAAGCCGAATACTTCGTTTGCGAGGGCGATACACTTGTCGGCGGTGAGATAATGGACTTTGGAACCACCCGGGCCAGCGCGCGCTGAGATGTACTCGGGGCCAAGTTGTTTATCGAGACGAGCAGAGATGGTGGCAATTTCCTGAGCAGTCCATCCTGATACGCGAGGTTTCACCTCCTCGAAAGGGTTGCGCACGATCGTGTGTTGATCACCTGGGCTAACAGCATGGTCAGTAGAGTGAAGCACGAGAGGAACACGCAACATACGCAGGCATGGTGGAAAGCAATGTCAACGTCGTCTATGTCGTCATTTATATCAGCGCTTGATAGAGAGAGAAGTTATGAAGCAGGATAAGGGATCGGTTGTCCAGCAAGGGAAGCGGTGATGTCGCAACCAGGCCAGGACGATGGACGTTGTGTTTGGACTCGACGCGCAGGCAATCGCGTCGGGTGCCTAGCATGACAGGAGAACACGTGACCCACCAGGCAGCTTTGAAATCGAGAGATCCACCTGTTTAAACGGCCCCGTTGCGACTGCCGTGAAGCGCAAGATCTTACCCCGCTGCTATCGCAGTGAGACGGGACAATCAGTAATATCCCCGGCTTTGCGTGCACAAGAAATAAAACAATGACTTTCACTGCCGCTGGGATGATGGGATCCTAAACCTGTTCGGAGTTGGGGAACGGTCTAAGCGGAAGGTGCCCAGATGACGACTTCGCCGGCGTGTAAGAGATTGATTGAGGAGGCGGACGGGTGATGTTCCGTACTCAGGTGCGAATACAAATACTTGGTGGCGGAACGATTCTCGGTTTGTTGGTTCATCAGCTACTTTATAGCACGAATGATAATATACCATATGCTTCAATAGTAAAGCTCCCTGTTCGGGCATTTGTTTCCGACACGGGCTGCAGTGCAATCAGATGGTGACAACATCGAGTTCCCTGAGCACGATTCGATTATTGACGTCAGGTGTGACTTGCAAATCAGTGGGAAGAGTCGTATCGAGCTCGCAATTAACCAGGGCACAAAGAACGCTTAGGCCACAATTAATCGCAAATTTAGAGCCCCTTGCTCGAGGGAGATGAAGGACAACCGAGTCCACATGGACCTCGTTTGGGATCAACCGGCGGGGGAGGGCTCGCAAGGGTCTTGGGGCAGCTGGACAAGAGATTCCGCGCCAACAAAGGCATGGACAGTACAGATTACCCGTTGCGTGTAATGAACGAAGGTGACAAGTTTAAACAGCTACCTTGGGCTGTAATCACGTTTAAAATGCCGCTCAAACCACATGTCATTGCTTCATCTGGCCGAGGCTGAGACCCTGGAGATGTCTGACAAAAACTAATCTAACTACCTACATACATCAAGCAGGAAGAAGGGCCTAGGTCGAGAAGGAAGGGGAAAAATTCAGAAATACATTATATCCCCGCTACCCACGAGGGTGGAAAGGGACACCAATAAACGCAGATAAAACGCCGTTCAACCTTGCCTTAACACGAAAGGGGATGCCGAAGGAAGTCTATGCCAGCCGTTGATGTCAAATGAAAGTCGTACCGGTGAAGTCGTGATATGTGCAGTTCTGACTCGCCCAAAGCGCCGTTGTTATGCAAGTGTGTTCCTCTTGGGAGGTAAGTCGTCTACCAGGGTCCAACTCGAACAGCAGAGCCATACGTGCCCGATACCAGCTGGTCCAAAATGGAGGCGGGCTCCGCAGGGTTGGAGGAAGTTCCGTTTCCGTTATTCCCCATCCATCCAACATTATTAGCCATCGCATTCATCGCACCGACAAGGCGGCCGCCCGATTGTTCGTTGTGTCGCGAAAGAGTCTGATCCCAGCCGCCACTGTGTAGGTTAAAGCCGCCGCCCCGCTTGGCAGCCTCGTTGATGACCAAGGCCCAGGCCTTGGATATCTCTTCGTAGGCGTTCTCCTTGTGGTGGCGATAGGCCTGAGGTTCCCAATCCGGGAGCTTGTGGATGAGGATCGTGGCGCCATCCAAAAACTGGAGCGATTTGTTGGGTTGCGTTTCGATAGGAGGCAAGAACTGGGGAGTGAAGTCGAAAAGAGCGTCGATGAGTGCAACAAGAGCCTCCTTGATCCGATAATACGTGTACTCTGGACTTGACTCTCCGTATGGGGCGGCCTCTTTGAGTTTCGTCATGTACCCTTCCAGAAGATCTAGAGCAGAAGAAACGGTGGGACGAGGGGCACCAGAAACGACTTCGTGGCCAATATCGGGATGACGCTCGCATATACGTTCGAGGACGGTTCGGAGTTGTTGGGTATCGAGTGTTTCGAGGAGTCGGGGGAGGGAGAGCGGCCGGCCGATTAGTTCGTTGCTTCGGGCCTTCTTGGAAGGTCGGGAAAGAGCTCGGGAAGAGATTGCTGGAGAAGTCTGAGGTGACATGGTCTCGTCGCCATCATCGTCGGCTTTTCGCTTGCGGCTAGTCATATTGTGGAATGGCGATACTGAGGGTTGGGTGTGAGCAGTCAGCGACAACAGCAGAAGGCAGCGGGAGCCGAGAAATTCCATGTACTCACAGGAACGCTGTGGGGAGAGCCTCAAGGTTTCGTGCTGATGAGGAAAGACCGGGGGCTGTGGTGAAAGCAGAACGTTCATCGTGAACTGATCGGAAGCCCCAAGTCGCTAGGCGGCAAGGGACGGGCTATGTTGATGAGGGATTACGAATCCAGCCAAGGGAAGAGGCCACCAGAGATGCGAGAAATCCAAGAGTGACGATTTGGTGCTCACTGGAAAGAAGTGTCGGCAAGATGGTGCTGCTGACGCTGTCGGAGAGTGAAGCCAGACTGGGTTGAGATGCCCCGGATGTGACAAAAGTTGAAGTGTGGAGGAGGGAGGTCGGGAGTGAACCGCCGGAGTGGGAAGTTCGACGAGGGCGGTCAGCGGTGGCGGCAAGGATGTCCAGCGCAAAAAAGATTGCGTTGTTATGGGTAGCGTCCTGCGGTAGCGTGGGAGCGTAGCGGTGCCCACTCCGAGAACTGGAAGCCGTGCGGATAGGGCCGTAGACTAGTAGTTAACGCAGGGTCAACGGTATGTTGTTGTGCAGGAGGAAAAGGGGGAAGTGAAAGGGGACCATAGAGGAGGACAGAATTAGATCCGGTGTTGTTGATTTACCCGTTTTTCCCCAACCCTCTGATTATTTGCCGTTTACTTGGTGCGTGAGAAGAGGCAGAAGCTCAGAGGCAAACGTCGAGAAAGCGGAGCTGGCACGGTAACTTTGAAGTTGTCCGTCAATGCTTTCGTTTTGCACGCGGCGCTGCGCTGGTCATAGCGCCGAGGGCATGGGAATGATTGGCTCCAGAACCGGCGCTTGCCCAACGGGACCGGGACAGCTAATCGCACGTGACACCGGGTCCTCGGACATCTGGCTAGCGGGGTCGCGGTGGATGGTGGGGATAGCTGCGCAGCGAGTGATGTTTCTGGGCTTCCCCAATCCTTCAACCTGCCGTGCATCACAGGTGGCATGGCGCCGTGACTCCGGCGGGGTGGTCCGTCCTCTCAGCTTGGTTGTCGCCTTTGCCTCTCTGCGGCGACATCAGGAGGCCAACTGTTACGTACGGACTCATCCAGACGATGGTGATAACTTGGTCAGACCCTCCGAATCCCACACACCCACACCTCTCGAGAACCGACCTCCAAGTCAACCCCTTGGGCTTGCGCAATGCAAAGAACCATGTCGCCAACTAATCAAGCTACATACGGTGCGTTGCATTGCCCTTGCTCTCCTGCAGAAAAGCGATTTGCTCCGAGTCAGATCACCCACTGGACGACCACACCACCCTTTCGATGCCCGCCGTTGATTCAGTCTTCGATTTTTGTCCGTCCGTCCTGTCTCGGTCAACCCGGCCACCGGTGCAGGCGTCTTGGTTTATCCTCGACACCCCCGCTCCCGGGCCGGCTTCACAGAGGCTCGTCCACCATCAAGGGTCCTGCTCCTTGGTTTCTAGCTCCAAACCTCTTTGGCCTCCGTTGAGGCGTCAGGAGACACGGCGAGACGGAATAATTACTCGTCCCTCAGGAGAAACCTCATTTCCAATGTCTTACCTTCCACCCTTTTGTCCGGCCCCCCGATGTGGCGCAACATGGACCGGATGCCATTCAATCCCCTATTCATAACCCAAGCTATTGTTTCTCGTGGCCACTTGATCCGATCTAGCCCGTGCATGTCCTGGTCATTCGTTTCCTCAAGATCCTCCCTACATGCTACTTGCAAACCTCAGACTCCAATTCGCAAATCCTTCATTCAACATCGCAACTGGTATCCGCACTCTGTACGCTGATCTTGAAACGACAGACCTCGGGAAGTGGTTTCTTGAGTTCGCGGCCCCTGCGGTGCAACCCTGCAATCGAGACTGTCGCGGCTTTGCTGCACTTTTGTACTTGCAGCTGGCGGTGGGGCTGCCCCCAGTCTCACCACTTGACCACCACTTCGTGGCTTGCGATCTGCGTTGCCAGCATCATGCCTAAACTTGGTTTAGGCTATCTAACTCATGGACGAATACATACATACCTGCACTTCACGTATCTAAGAACAGCCTGTGGGGGAGGATGCATTCCTGACGAGTGCACCAGCAAAACGGCGTCTCACGATAATTCTCAGAGGAGCAGAAATTTCACTGGGCTTCCTGAACTGAGACCAGGTTGGATCGTAGAAATTTTGACTCCTACCATTGCGGCGTCCGTCGTTCTGTTGACCTTGTTGGACGTACATGGAATAAGTCTTTCGACACGAAGACATGGAGATAATCCCCGGGTCAAAGAATAACAGTCCTTCCTCAGATATTCTGACAGCTGGTTGACTTATGGTCTACTAAAGACCGTCTAGGAACTACTAATGTATTCTCATACAAGCTGTCATCATGTTCCAGTAAATAGCGACTGTTTTCGTTCAAAAGGAGCAATCCTCCACTTGATACGTCATGAGAATAAGCATTGATACCCGACGCACCTATTCTCGTCCAAATTCATGCAAATTACTTGCGTGATCCCTGGTGTGTATCGACGAGTTGGCCTCAAAGCTCGGAACTACTCAAGTTCAAGTTCCGCGGGGCCCCCACTCATATTTTCTTATCGCATATCGGTATCGCTTATCGACAGACCTGGCAGAAAAAAAAATCTGGGTGTCAATGGACTGTTGCGACAATCAACTCGCATCTGATTATACATCCCTAGCATTTCGCCATGGCCACCAAAGAGAAGAAGGAAAAAAGGTCAAAGAAGGCTGCCAAGCCTGAGGTCCGAAATGTCGACCACGAGGACACCGAAATGGGCGAAACTCCCACCGAAGCCGAGCAAACCATCGAACCCGCGCACGAAGCTGCCAGCTCGACCAAACGAAAGGCCGACCTCGAGGAGATTGAAGTCGACGTCAACCTACCGGAACCCCCTTCGAAACGCGCTCGTCGCGCCTTGAAGAAGGGCAAGGCTCTCCCGGCGAAACAGGACAGCGATGGCGAGAAAGCGACCGGCGAGGGAAAAGACAAGAAAGACAATGGCCGTTCCGAACATTGCGTCTGGATTGGCAACCTTCCCTTCTTCGTGACGGCCGCGGACCTGCGCAAATGGCTCGTGGATAACTCTGGCGAAGTAATCTCGGACGAGATGATCACCCGTGTCAAACTGCCCACGAACAAGGAGCCTGGCCGGGACAAGAGCGCCAAGCCTGTCAACAAGGGCTTCGCATACGTCGACTTTAACGACATTGGTCCCAAGGTTGCCGCCATTGCGCTTTCAGAGACGGACCTCGGAGGACGAAAACTACTCATCAAAGACTCAACCTCGTTCGAGGGCCGCCCCAAGAAGGAAGCCGAGCCAGTCGAGGCCGGAGCCGACGACAAGACGGGGGCCGCCAAGGGCGCGCCGCAGGTCGATCCCAATGCGAGCCGCAAGATTTTCGTGGGCAACATGAGCTTCAAGACGACCGAGGAGGACGTGCAGCGGAACTTTGAAAAGTGCGGCGAGATCGAATGGGTCAAGGTGGCGACGTTTGAGGACACGGGCAAGTGCAAGGGCTACGGCTGGGTCAAGTTCAAGGAGGCCGAGGCGGCCGCGTGGGCGGTCAAGGGCTTCGTGAAGATCAAGGAGGAGGTGGAGACGGAGGAAGACTTCAAGAAGGACGACGAGGAGGAGGAGGGCGACGAGGAGAAGGAAGCGCGCCAGAAGAAGTTCAAGATGCGCAAGTGGTGGGTCAACAGGATGCTCGGCAGGGAGCTCAAGCTCGAGCTGGCCGAGGACGATCAGGTGCGGTACAAGAAGCGCTTCAAGAAGGGCGGCGACGGCGCCAACAAGGACGACAACCCGCGCAACCGGCCGCCAGCGCGTAGGACAAACGACACAAGGGCCGGTGCAGAGTCGAGAGGAGATGAGCCGAAGGCTTTGAAGGAGGCGTCTGATATCGACGTGGCACGCCTAACAGGTGCCGTGGTCAAGCATACGGGCACCAAGATGACGTTTGACTAGATGGGTATGATGGGCGAGAAAATGAAACGAACGTCTGAGGATACCCCGAGAACATCGGCATTCTACGCGGTGCGGTTCGTGAAAACTACGTGTGGATCTGAATATTGGGCTTGGTCGCGGTGCTAGTCGTCGTTTTGATGAGTCAAGCATTTGCCCGGCTGAACGGATGAGGTGGACTTGACTCCCCGCATTCAAGGGAGCATTGGCATTCCGTCCGGATAGCTTCATCTTGAAATTGACAAGCGAATCCCGCAACGATACAATTCTCGTCTACTCTGCATTCCCCGACAACATCATGTTTGAATCCCAGGTTACCTTTACGATGGACACGACCTGCCCTTGGTATGTTGTTCTCTGTCTCGACTCGAAGCGAGATGAACCTCGAACATCTCTTTGCCCTGATATCCGAGTCGGTTTCGGCTTCTCACTGACGTCTCCTTAGGACTTATATAGCGAAGAAAAGGCATCAATCCTTACACTCTCTCATCACCCACCCATACACACCCCCAGGCATACTAACCCTCCCTCCCGCAACAGACTCGACAAAGCCCTCGCCGAAGTCGCCTCCCCGTCAGTCACCTTCACCTACCACTTCGCCTCCTTCCAGCCGTCCCCCGACTTCCCCGCCACGGTCCCCGACCGCGCGGCCCGGGCCCTCGAGCACAAGCACAACAACAAGCCCGAGGCCCAGCAGGTCTACCAGGCCTACATGCGGTCGCTGGCCGAGCCCCTGGGCGCGCCCCTCGCCTTCGCGGGCCCCACGGGCAACTCGTTCCCCGCGCACCGCGTCCTGCAGCTCGTGCAGGAGTCGCGGGGCGCCGGCGCGGCGGAGCGGCTCGTCGACGCGCTGTTCCGCCTGTTCTTCGCCGAAGGTAGGCACCCGGCCTCGGACGAGACGCTCGTGGCGGCGTGCGTCGAGGCCGGCGTGCCCGAGGGCGAGGCGAGGGAGCTGGTGGCGGATCGGGAGAGGGGGGAGAGGACGGTCAAGGCCATGATGAGGACGGCGGGGATGGACGTTGACGCGGTGCCGACGGCGGTGATTGAGGGGAGGCGGCGGGACTTGACGCTGGTGGGGTTGAAGGAGGTTGGTGAGTACGTGAAGGCGTTGGAGACGATCATCAAGGAGAGCACATGAAAGCGGGTGCTTTCAGTTCATCAGGACAGACAACGCCATGTATAAACCATTGCTATACAACACGGAACATCGTACACAAGACTTGTTTTCACAATCCATTCAGAGACGCCTGCATGTCGATCGCATCACCTTCGTCGATGTAGTCCAACTAGACGACTCAGTCAGCCTTTACAAACTCGCACCCAAGGGGCGAGAGAACTCACGAGAACGACATTCGGCCTCCGTCCCCACTGCCCCTCGCAAAGATCAACCTGCTTCTGAATCGACTCGGCCGAGTTGGTGTCGTCGGCGTCCAGCGAGTTCGGAATGACCACGCCCAGGACGTCGACGTTGAGCATGTGGTTCACCATGCCCATGAGCTTGCCCGGGTCGCCGTCGGTCGGGCGGTCGACGTCGCACGTGGGGAAGTCGGCGTCGGTCTCGCCGTAGGGCGTCTCCCAGAAGTAGTCGAACTCGTCGAGGATGTAGCCGACTTGGCTCAGGTCCGCGTGGTAGTCTTTGCGCGCGATGTTGGGTGAGCCAGAGGGTTACGGCGGGGTGAGCTTGGGGGGCGAGAACTCACCCATAAAGACAATGAGACGGGTCTTGTCGTCTATGAGCTCCTGGAGAGTCGGCCAGTCATCGAGAGCCAGAGTCTCCTCTGGGGTGAAGACGTATTGCTTCAGCCCCGTGCTATCGAAGACGTCGTCAAACTCGGTCACGGATATGCCGTCAATGTTAGTCAGGAGCAAGGTGACCACCTCGTCCGGGTTGCCGTCCATCCAAGCGGCGACCTCGTCCAGATACTCCGTCAACGGCCCCTCGTCGAGTTCCCAGCAGTATGTGTGGCACATTTCGATCTCGCCATCCTTGTCCTGGGTCTGCGCCTGCAGGAAGCGCACGCCGAGGTCGAGCTGCTCCGTGACCGACTTGTGCTGGTTCTGCGTGGGAGCGTCGCCCACGAAGGCGCTGTTGTGAGTTCCGACAAAGGTGAGGTTGGAGTATTTGCGGTCGCACAGCTCGTCGTGGCCGTTGCAGGCGGCCAGGGCAGCTTCGCCGAAGGAAATCATGTACAAGAAGCGCATTATTGGCGTTGAGGAGAAGAAGAAAGAGAGACAAGCTTGGAAGTGAAACCAACACATTGAAGCAACGAGAGGTGCTGAGATATAGGCCCAAGACGGCAAGCTCTGCACCCCGGACAATTACAACTCTTGCTAAGCCGTGCGATAGCCTGAGACGAGGCGGCATCTCGGCGAATCGCGACTTCAAACTGTCACGTCTTGTCTACGAGGGAGCAGGGGCAGGATTCATGCTGAGCTGAGCATCATCCGCTTCCTCCACACAGGGCTGGTGTCGTGCGTGGGCCGAGAGGCGCAGTACAAGGGCCCGGAGAACGATGAAGTAGCCCTAGGGCCATGGTGAGCCAAGGTTGCAATAACCGCTGGATCGGGACGGTGGTGATTTGAGTCTACGATTGAGGCAGCGTCGCCAAGTGTTCGCGCGGTTTGATTCGGCAAAGGGCGATGTTTCGTGGGCGAGAGATGAAACGTGAGGCCGGGGGTGGTCCAGATCAGGCAAGAAGAAAAGAAAGGATGAAATGCTTGTTCACGGGGTTGCAATGGGCCGAGGACGATTGTTTGGGGCCATTGCAGCTTCATGCAAGTTGTGCCATGTTATTAATGGGAGAAGTCATATCGGAGGTTGTTGATGGATGCCAGCTGGTGCCTGAATCCAACTGCCAGCAGGCTCCAAAGTCGCTGCAGGTTGTTGGTGGTGCCGCTAAAAAAGGGACCAGATCCCTCAGCCAGTCAAACGGCGCGAATGATGGAGGACCCACTCCCTCTGACGCAGGCGGCCAAAGTTAGGTCGACGTTGCACTAAGGAATCGCCATCAATCTTCAACACCAAAAAAAGAAGGCGTCCTCTGCCAGCTGGCCACATCCTGCTTCTGTATCCCCTTCTCGTGAACTCTTTTCTTTCTTCTTTTTGCCCCGGCGACCCTTCACATTTGCGCTTGCTTCCTCGCCTGTGATGCCCTCGTCCTCACCATGTCTGGCTATCTCTCCATGATAGGCTGGGCTTTTTTGCCCGGCGTACGTTTGCTGCTGCTCTCTTGAGTGCCTTCGTCGTCGCAAGACCCGGAAAGACTAACAACACACACCATCAAAACAGATCGCGACGTCCTGGGTCCAGACCATTTACTACGGCATCACCATCCGCGCCGGCGACCCGAAGCCCGCCCCCGGCTCCCCCCGCTTCAACTCGCACCGCCGCCTCATCCACATGCTCGTCATCTCGCTGTACCTCGCCTACACCCTCGTCGAGGCCGACCACGAGCAGCGCAACTTCCCCTCCTACTACGACGACCTGGGCGTCGCCTTTGACGCCCCCGACCGCGACATCAAGTCGCGCTTCCGCCGCCTCGCCGCCCTGCACCACCCGGACAAGGCCGGCGCCGGCGCCCCGGACGCGGCCGCCTTCTTCATGCACCTGAAGCAGGCGAGCGACACCCTCCAGGACGCCGCCCGCCGCTTCGCCTACGAGCGCTTCGGCCCGGACATTGCGCGCTGGCAAAAGTGCGTCACCGTCAAGGACTTTGTCTCGCGCGGCGTCATCTCGGGCATCCTGCCGCACTACGGCGTCGCCGCCGCCTCCGTCTACATCCTCGGCCTCTTTGGCTACATGGAGTTTGGGAAATACTACCGATGGCTCGTCCTCGTCACCCTGTGCACCTTTGAGCTTCACACCGTGACTCGCCCGGACATCCCCCCCTGGGTGACAGTCGTCAACGCCGTCCTCACCCGCCTGACCTCCCACCCCGCCTACCTCCCCTTCCAAATCATATCCCTGGCCCGGAAATTCGCAATCACCATTTACATCGCTCTCGCCCAGATCGGCCCCCTCCTCGCGGTGCAGGTCGGCGGCGACCAAAAGGCCGCGGCCGAAAACGAAGAAAAGGCCGTCGAGGAGAACCTCGCCCGCCTCCACACCCTCGTCGGCCTGCTCGACGCCGACGCCATTCGGTTGCTGGACATGGAGCTCGCGCCGTACAAGGGCGACAAGGAGGCGACGAACAACCTGCAGGGGAAGATGAGGGAGTGGCTTGTACAGAACACGATCCGGGCGGACCCCATGGTTAGAGATGCCCTGGGGACGTCGTTGAAACGGAGGAGGTTAGATGCTCCGGCCGGAGCCAAGGGAACTCGATAAAGGGAAAATAGACGGAACTACGATGCATTTGAATAGACCCATGATTATATACCACGCCCAGCCTAAGTTACAAACTCTATAATCCCATGTCCAAGACTCCATTCCTCTTTTACAGTAATAAATACACTGGCAAGGAGATCGAAAAGTACACCCAGAACATTTACATTCAACCGTAAATGCGAACTGGTCCCGGAAGAGTGCGCCACGCTCAACCAACCCCAGACATGGTCACATGAATCCGTTCATGTGTCTGCCACCTACAGTCTTTGCGCGCCCCGCGTCTCAATGGGGATCAAGCACACGCCGACAAAGGCCGACAGGATCAAGACGGCAGACATGTAGATGGGCGTCGTGGCCCCGTCCCCGGGCACCGTGGCGGCGAGGATGGGCGCCATCAAGCCGGTGATGCGGTTCAAGAAGCTGGCGACGCCGGCGCCGGCGCCGCGCACGGGGGCGGGGAACATCTCCGGGGTGAAGGCGTAGAGCACGCCGTACATGATGTTCTGGAAGAAGGCCTCGGCGCAGGAGAAGAGCAGCTGGCGGTTGGGCGTGGTGCCGTAGATGACGAAGAGGAAGAGGAAGACGGCCGAGAGGAGGGTGGAGCTGGCGAGGGTGCCGCGGCGGCCGAGGAAGGGGGACGGGTGGTCGACGAGGTAGGCGGCGAGCAGGCTGCCCGGCACGCCCAGGACAGAGGCGATGGCGTAGTTGCGGTACGTGGCCGCCGAGATGGTGTCCGTCTCGGACTGGACGCTCTCGCCGTCGCTGCCACCCTCGCCGACGTCGCGGTGCTGGCGGGCAAAGTACTGCGGGAGGAACGCGTTGAACAGGGGGTATCCCATGCCGATGGCTGCCCAGCAGAACCAGATGAGCGAGGTGGCCATGGCCATGGTCTTGGTCTTGAACAGCGGCCGCACTCGTTCTCCCGAGAAGCTCCTGAGCTTCTCCCTGGCGGCGCCCAGGGTGGACTTTGATACCGTATTCTGCGAGGCGTGCGACACGACCGGCTCGTCGTCGCTCCAGGCGACCTGGTCGAGAATCTCCGACGTCAGCCACGTCTTGGTCCTGTTGCGGTAGGCCAGGCCGTGGACGACGGCGACGGCCTCGTTCTGGCGCCCGCTGTTGAGGAGGAACTTGGGCGACTCGAGGAGGTGGAAGATGAAGAAGCGCAGCATGAACATGGCAAAGGTGATGATGCCCATGGTGACGACGAAGTAGCGCCAGCCCTGCTCGACGGGCCAGTTGGCGATGAAGAACCAGGCGACGAGCGACGACGCGAGCTGGCCGACGGGCCACCAGACGGACAGCAGGGTGAGCAGGGCGCTGGAGGCGTCGGGGAGGAACTCGAGGAACAGGGCGCCGTCGACGGGCAGGTTGCCGCCGACGCCCGAGCCGAGGGCGGCGAAGAAGAAGCACACGGAGCCCCAGGACTGGGCGTAGGCGGCGGCGATGCCGAAGATGCTGGTGACGAAGAGCGTGGCGTTGAAGGCCACCTTGCGGCCGAAGAAGTCGGAGCCGATGCCCCAAAAGAAGCTGCCCAAGGAGAGGCCGACGAAGAGGGCGCTGGTGGTGTAGCGGACCGTCTTCTCCGCGATGCCGAATTCCGCGGAGAGGGAGGGGAGGGTGAGCGAGACGCCCTGGGGGTTGACCATGGTTAGTCTTTGGTAGAGGAGGGGGGCGAAGACGGCGGAGGACTTACTTGCATCCAAACACTACAAATCCATTGTCAGCAACTATTCGAGTGGTTGAGATGTGATGGGCAGCCACAACTTACTTGTCGGCGAACCAGCCAAGGCCGCAGAGAACGAAGAGTTGCCAGTTGTAGTTGCCCATGCCGATATCGCCAATGGCCTTGTTGACGAGCTTCGACTTGACTATTGGCCAGTCAGTCCTGCGGTTTCATCCAACTTGTCCATCTGGAGGCCCTCAACTCACTCTCATAAGTCGTCCACTGCCCCTGTCTTCCCTCTCTCATCTCCTTGCGCAGTCCCTCAATGGTGTACTCGCCAGCCTGCCCCTGCAGCATGCCCTGCATCTCGTAGTCCCCATCCTTGGTCTCTTCGATTTCGTCATCGTCTTCAGGCTGAGCCCTCGATTTCCCTTTTGACTTGGCCGACTGGCTGTAGCGATGGGCCTGGTCGAGAGGCACCAGGACGCCGAGGTAGTCATCGACGGATTCGACACCGCCACAGCCTAACCTCGATGCGATGCCCATTTTTTGCCCAACGAAAAGGTCGATTTGATCATGTGCCAGCACTTGCGGCTACGTCGGGAGAGATTGTGTGCAACGCACGTCGCCCCGCCTGTTGAAGGCCGGGGAGTATCAAAGTCCAGATTATTGTATGTGTGCGTATGTCGTCAGCGTCCACGTCACTAACAATCAGGGGTTTTCGCCGCCCACTGGGATGGGAACTCGAAGGAGGCGTAAAAAATGGGGGGGGCCAGAAAAAACAAGAAGAAAATAATGAACTGTCGTAATGTTGAATATTATGCAGGCCAAAGGAGCGACGAGAAGGAGATGCGGCAACGGCACAATTGATGGTGTATCGCCACGGTGAGACAATCATCAAAGAGGACAAGTCAGAAGCAAGGAGCAAAACTGACTCCATGCTAAACCCCGTATTTTCCATGGGTCCAGGGGGCCATGTTAGGGGCTTGGCAACGCTAAAAGATCAGCGAGTTTTCTAATTTTTCCTCGACGCATCTGGCGGCTGATTCGGATGCCGGGACGTTGGATGAATCGTCGTCTCAGTCTGAACCGTGCCTCATTTGTTGGTGTTGGTGTTGAGGCATGCGTACTCCGTACTCATCAAATATTTCCACTTGATTCATTCATCCAGCCAACCAGTGCAGCCCTAATGACACCATGTCTCACCCTCAACCTCTGCTTCCAGTTCTCTAGTCGAATTGCCCTCGTGCCTCGTTGTCTCTTTCGGAATCAACGTCAAAGCTATGACCGGCACGAACGAACCAACCGAGGCCGCCAGGGGATCGGCCGCCATCCAGCCACAGGCCTCGTATCGTGACACGCCTCACCTCCCCAACTCCACTTGGCGTCGGGCCTTGTCAAGTCAGTGGCATGCTGGCTCTAATGAACAAATGCTCCGTCTGGGGGATAGGGCTGGCCCAGCTGCACAAGTCAAGTTGACTTGTGCCATGTCATGCCAGGCTCGGGTTGGCCACCACGAGCACGAACCCGTGCTCCCGACTCCAGCAATCATGACAGGTCACGACCGTAATTAGTCTTGTTCAATCGATTCCATTCGACGAATAGTCCACATCAGAAGATCCGTGGACCAGTCTGAAACTCCAGTACTCCTCCCATGTTATCATCCCATGTCCAGACAATCCCTGCTCAAATCGTACATTGCACAAATCTCCTTTTATTCTTCTTCTTCCTCGCTGGTCGTCTCAATGTTCGCCTTGGAAGATTTTGACTTATCCTTTTTGGCCTTCTTGGTTAGAATGAGGGCCGTAGACGTTGTCTCCTCAGCTTCGTCAATGTCATGACCGAGATCGCGCAGCGCGGCGTTGATGGCAGGGACTGCTTTAACAAGAGCCGCGTACTGTTCGATCGAGAGGGAGATACCCTAGTCGCAAAGTCAGCCACCACCGAGACGGCCTGGACACCAAGCCTCGGCTTACCTTCTTTCCGGGGAGAGTCTTGCCGTCCTTCTCGTAAAACTCTCGTATATTGACGAAGCTCATCTTCTTGAACTGAGAAACCCCGACTCGTCGCTTGTTCGACAGCTATGGTGTACGTTAGCTGACCGTTCGCGTCGCAACCGCAACTCGGAGATGCGCACCTCCCAAAAGGGGTTTCCATCATCATCCTTGCCATCAGCACCAGCGCCGGAAGAGCTCTTGGCCTTCTTGGTAACCTTGGGCGCGACTTCTCGTTCAGCGTCCGAATCCTCCAACGTGTTCGCACCGCGCTTCTTCGAGTATTTTGACATGGTCGCTGGTTATTGAGTCACGTCGCGTGAGATGGGAGTGGTGGCGAGAAGTCGAATTGGTAGTTTGCGACGCGATCCCCGGTGGAAATCCTGATGGAATGTCGTGGTGTTGCCTTGGAGGGGTCGGTTCGATGATGCAGACGATAGACTAATGGCGTCTGGACCGCGTTTAGCTACGAGCTGAGACGGGATGGATAATCGCAACGCCAATTCACGTGACGTGCATTTCAGCGGATGGTGGGGCCTCATCTTAATTGAGCTGGCTCCTTGCGTTATTGATTGACAGACTGGTTGGTCGCAGATAGCGACTCGCCCTGTCACTTGTTGGATTCAAAAGTTTCATTTCCCCAATGCAACGTTAGTGCAAAAGCTCCGTAAGTGACTTCATATGTGACACACTTTATGAAGCAGCTTCACAACTCAGCGATTCGTTGTTAGGGCCCGTACTCTAGCCACCGAGAGGAAGAAGATGGCATTAATTACCAATTAGAAAAAAAATGGAAATAATGGTCAGTCAATGATGCTGTTTCGTGTTTCCCAGGTGGAGAAGAGGTGGATTGCCCGACGTGGCAGGGACATTCTTTGGCGTGCTCAGGCATGTTAAGGCGTGCTAGGGCCCTGGGTTTTCCTTTTTTAGGGACGATAGCTGCTGAACAGTGGGCCTGAGTCCGCTGACGGGGGTGGCCACGGGCCCCTGAGCACTGAGCTTACATGTCGGCACAGGCCGAGGCGTCTGGGGTGCGAAGGTGGCTTCCGTCTTTTTCTGGTTGGGTCGCAGCTTCACTTCATTCCAAGCAAACCAATTTGAAACCTCGCAACCTTCATCCTCCAGCGCCAGACACGTCTACACATTCAGTGTTCCAGCTTGTCCCCGGCCCGAGAACCTCCTGGCCCTGGCGTTGCTTTCATCTTTTCTTCTTCCCTTTTCTCCTTCAAGCTTCCCTTTACAACGTATCTAATGCTTATTCTGTTTGTCGACGTTATCGCTTCAACCCCCCGTTGTCGCCGTTTGTGAGGGAAGCTGCCCCGTTTTGCGCCAAGCGTCCCTCGAGAGCTTCCCACCCCCGATGCATTCAACTACCGACCATGATGCGCTCCCTCAAGGCGCTGCGACCACCGTCGCCCTAGAAGCCGATACCCAACAGTCCAATCGACGTCCATTGCCGCCAGCATCCGAAGACGAAAAGCCGCCGCTGATGGACGGCTCCGGCCACGATGCCGCTGACACCAAGTCCGAGCCTCCCTTCACAAAGGAGCACGCGACCACACCCACCACGCATACCACGCCTACCACACCTATCACCACCGCCGTACCGCCCACGAACCCAGCAACGGCAGAAGATGCACCTGCCGCAAAGATTCTTCACTTTCTCGCACATGCCACGCCCGGGGAGCTGGCAGGCGTTGCCGTTGGCTTCGCCGCTGTCACCTATCTCGCCCTTGGTCGCCTGGGACTGGTCCTCATCGGCGCATTCGGCGGAGTTGTCGGCTTCATTTCGTGGGAGCAACGAAACCCAGAGGTATCCAAAGCCGTCCGAGGCGAGCGAGGGATCGACGTTATAGAAAGGCTGTTGCAGGATTCAACCAAGTCAGACGAAAAGGCAGACGAGAGCAGTGACGACGAGGATGCCATCAGAGGCCTCGACGACTTCCGTCCGGAAACCCGCGAGGCGCTCGGCGGCCTCATTGATGCAGTTACCAGAGACTACGTCAAGTGGTGGTACAGTCCAATCATTCCCCAAGACCATTCTTTCCCTCTCGCCTGCCGAAGGACCATGACATCCTACCTCCTCTCTATATCCAACCACATGAGCCGGAAGCGACCTGCAGACGCATTCCTCGACCTCCTCACCAACTCTTCCTCTATTGTGATCGTCTTCATGTCCGAGCTCGCCGCCGCCTTCCAGGATCTGCCCCCGGACAGCAATATGAATGCCGCCGATGCCGTTTACAACTACCTCGCGGCAAACCCAGATTGTCACTTGGCGAACCTGTTGAACCAACGACAACAGGGGGCCAAGTTCAAAATGGTCGCCGAAGACCTGCTCGGGTTTCTTGACCGCAGTTCATACGCTTGCGATCCTCTGCGGGTATTCTTCAGGGAAATTCTCGCAAACTCGGTGCTTGAGAAAACCCTGCAGACATGTAGCAAAGCTGAATGGATTAATGGGTGGATTGTGTACCTTCTCGAGGCTGGAGAGCCAAATCTCAATCAAGCCATCGATTCCGGTATGCAGACTGGACGCGACTCTACGCAGAACGCCTATTTCGACATGGACGGAAATGTCGGAAACGTCGGCATCGCCAAACCCGCCAGAATCTCGTCAGAAAGCGAGAGGGGTCGTCGAAAGGAGACTGGCGGTCACAAAAAGAAACTTAGTAAGGCAGAGGAAGAGTTGGAAGAGGCCATGGGAGAGATGAAGAGAATGAACGACCTGATTGCCGAAGAGGAAGAAGGTCGACGCAAGCGTGACTCGACGGCCACGGATGTGTCACAAAGTCTTTCCAGAAACTCGAGCGACAGTGAAAACAAGCAGAAGAGGTTCAGCACCAGTGAGTCATCGGCAGCATCGGGAGTTACCAGTGCCAAGCCGCTACCTTCGGCCACCTCTACGGATGGGTTTTCGGTCAAGAGCGAAGCGGCACGAACACCTCTCACGCCACAATCCCCAACGGAGACGTCGAGCCCATCATCCCTTCCCAAACAATCAGAAGAAGCCGCGAGATTCACCAGCTTCGATCAGATTGTGCCACAAGGTCGAGGGCAAGGAGAGGAGGAGGAGGAGGAGGGGCCCAAAAGGGCAGCTCTCACTCTTCACAACGCAGACATTACAGTTCACGATGATGCAGGAAGCGACAAAGGCCGCATCCGAACCAAGCCAAACTGGGACTATTGGGTTCAGGTCGAGGTTTCTGTCGTTGGATACTCGGGTTGGATGATTGTAAGACGATACTCCGACTTTGAAACCTTGCACGAGATCCTGAGGCGCATTGCGACCATCTCGGGTGCGACGGCCTTTACGGAACTTCACAAGGATCTGCCCAACTGGAAAGTGCACACTCGAGAGTCGCTTCGAGGGGAGCTTGAGAGATATCTCCGGGACGCTTGCTGGTACAAGAGTCTGGCCGAGAGCGAGGGGATGAAGCGATTTTTGGAGAAATCTCAGGGACATACCCATGGCGACTCTAAGAGCTTCGGTTGGGAGACAGTAGGCAAGGGCATGCTGGATGTTCTCACGACGGCACCAAAGGGGGCCATGGAAGGTGGCAAGACTCTCGTCGGGGGTGTCACGGGAGTGTTTGGGAACCTTACCGGACTGAACAGACGGACAACAAACCAGTCGTTGGATATGACGGCGAACTCGAGTCGCCTGTCCATCTCGACACCCCCACGGAGAGACAGCATGAAGTCACCGGTGCGATCAACGCGAGACAGCCTGGATAGCCAGCGTTCGTCAGTGATATCGACTCAGCCTGGCAAGATGCCGCCCATGGAACGACGACCCAGCTACCAATCGCAGGGAGACTCGGAACTGGATATCAAGCGAGGCCGAGACGTCATGGAGACTGCGTCGGCACCGGCGAGTGCTCGACCTAGTCGGGAGCACAGCCGGGCACCCAGTCTTGCGCAATTACGATCCCCTTCATCGGCCAGTCTCGAGTTCATGAAGCTACCTCCTCCGCCGGACCAGATCACCGACGACTACGGCTCGCCGACCAACGGCGGCGACATGGCTGGCAAGATGAGCGACAACACGTCTGCGAAGCATTTGCGGAACGGGTCTCAGCAGGTTCTGACTCCTCCTCCGTCCGTGACGGGAAAACGGGGAGCTCTCAAGGCCGGTCGACAATATTCGCAACTGTCGGAGGGCGAAACTCGCGTGGCCGTGGAGCTCATCTTTGCCCTTATCAACGAGATGTACACTCTCTCATCTGCCTGGAACATCCGCCGAACCCTGTTGACGGCGGCCAAGTCATTCCTGCTCCGACCAGGCAACCCATCTCTCATGACGGTCCAGAACCTGATCCAGACGTCCGTGATTGACGGAAACACGTCAGACGCCGGCATCGCAGCTCACTTTCGGAAGCTGAGGGAGAACATGCTGCCCACGGAGCAAGAGCTCGCCGAATGGCCGCCAGAGCCGACTCCGGACGAGAAGGAGCAGTTGCGAATCAAGGCGCGGAAGCTCTTGATCCAGAGCGGAGTGCCAGGGGCGCTCATGGGCGTCATGGGCCAGGCAGCGACGGGTGAGGCGCTTGGAAGAGTATTCGACTGCTTGCAGATCGAGGAGGTGGCTCGGGGACTGATCTTTGGGCTGATGTTACAAGTGGTCAGGATTGTGACGCATTGATGGGCAACACGTAATGGGTAAACATGAACCAGGTGTTCTGCGGGCGATCCGCACGGCTTGTACGACTTGAGAAGACTCGGAAGGGGACTTGCTTTTAAGGTTTTTTTCTTTTGGAGGGGGGACGACAAGGGGAATGACTCGAAGGAAGCCTAACGGAGTGCTCGTCCTTCTTATCACTGGGGGGATCATGACAGCTTGGGGGCATCGTGTACAACAAGTCATATGATAGAGATATATCAGGCCTAGACGGCCGTGATAGATTATTAATAGTGTTCGGAACGACAAGTGCTCGACCTTCCACCTGAGCTAAAGCAGCAAGCGAGAGAAGACAGGGCCCGGTCCAGATCCGATGCCGCAGGCGGACGAGGAGGGGGGGGGCCTTGTTTTTGTTTGTTTCTCCGTCCGGTGAAGCATACGTCAGCTCCTGGAATCCGCCTCGGACGGTCAGCCTACAAGGAATGTTTCGGAGCCATGGCGGGCATCGTAGCCTTTGTTCGTCTTGCCGGATGGTCACGTTGTGGTGTTGTTGTTGTCGACGCTACCCAACTTGGGCGGGGGGGCGATGCAATGCTGCAACTGCACGCCTTTTGCCGTGCCGGTCCTCAAATCTCCGCGTAGGAGTCAAAAAGGGGGCACGTCGATGTGTTGCTGTCCATCGTACGATGGGAGCGAGGGGCCGGGGCCGGGAGAAGGGGGGAGCGGGAATCGCGGGACGATGGGCAAAGAGGAAAGAAGAAGAGGGCCGCTCGGTGCGCCGTCTTGCACGTGGGTTAATAAGGCCTACCATATCCGTACATGGGCCTCCGCTTGCAATCGTCCGACCAGAGTTGGGATGAACACACACTGCCCGCGGGCCATGAGCCGGCCGTGGGAGCGAGGGTTTAACCACGGCCTCTTGCGCGGAGGGTATATGCCGCCGCCATGACTTCAGCCCGGGGGTGGGATGCAGCGAAGATGATGGCGTCGAGTCGCGAGAGGGCTATCGGGGTGAAATGCCACCTGGGAGTGAGTGACAGCTGACAGAGCAAATATAACAACAAAACACAACGGCCAATGATGCCCTCCCCTCTCGCCTCGTCCCAACACAATCGAGTTCCTGAGATGCATCCCTCCTCCTTGCAGGCTCCACGAACCCCAACCTCCCCCTTGTCCTTCCTCCTCGCCCCAGGATACCCCTTGCTCTTCAGGGGAAGCTCTTCCCATCCCAAGGTCGATAACCACCCACACACCCAGAGCCCCCCCCTTGTCAACGGACCGCAAAACTCTGTGGCATCCCTCCCCCCTCCCCAAAAGTCAGTCCTTGGGTGGTTTGCCGCTTTGGCCCAAAGGACCGCGGGTGGCATGTATACCCGCGATATCAGAACTTGACGCCTTGCCGGAAAACCGCCCGGGGGGGGGGGGTTGAAATGCTAAGTAGGCAGGAGCAATCACAAGGTCCCAGATGCGGTAGTTGGAGTCTTTGCTCGCGGGCTTCGGTCCGAACGAGGCAGGGTCGACGGTGAACCGTCAAGATGGTATAGACATGGATGGCTGGCCATGGGGCAACCCTTCCAGATCGATTCCGGCATTCGCTTCTGGAACTGTTTGTTTTTGTCCAGCATCAGAACATGCTCCAGAGACGTACGCGTCCCGATTCACATATTTGTTTCTAAACATGTCTGTAAAATCTCCCGGCTTCTGCATGGCCAAAGGATCACGAGCACGTGGGTAGACGGGGAACGGAAGTAACCATCGTAGAAACGTAAAGAGTAGATTGCCTGAGCGCTGCATAGTGCCGTCTATGTCGAATTATACAGAAGGAATGGTTCCAAGCCATGGAGTAATACAAGATATATACACGCTCCCCAGGAGCCGGGTCCGCAAAGCCCGCAAGAAATGACTAACAACACCCCCCCAGATAGAAAACAAAGCCAAGTGGTGCGAATTGATCAGCCGTGACAATTTTGTAGAAATGCTGTAGAAGCCGTGATAGTCGTTTGATTAAGGAAGAGATAGTGAAACGCGTGACGGAATGATAGCCGTTGCTGTAGATGGATGCTCGCTGTAAAAGGAATGTAGGAATGGGTATCGAATGATTGATCCAGGTCGGCCGTAAGTCGTAAAGACAAGATCCAATTTCAAAAAAACAAAAGGTAGAATTAAACTCAGCACGTGGAAACAAAGTTTCACGGCTTATATACTGTGTTGGCAAGGATGGGCATGTAGTCGTCAGTTAACGCATCCTTCTTGGGCGGCGCGGTGAGCCCACGTGGGGAGCGAAAGGCAAAAGTGACGGGTTCAAGCTTCGGAGACTCCATCTTGGACTCCGAGCTTCCGTTGATAAGCATCTCGTGGCTCTTCTGACGGTGGAGCGCAACCCGTCTCGGGTCCGGAAGCAGGGAATCCGTGGTAGAATAGTGAGCGGCATCATGCGTGTTGCTGCTCATCTTGGTGATCTCGTTCTCGACATCGGCGAGCAGAGCGTAGACATCGTCGCCGGCATAGACACGGATGCTTTCCACATCCTCGCGAGCGAGCGAGTGACTGCTCGGCACTCTGTCTCCGACCTTGCGTTCGGGTGCCGCCTCCTCGATCTGAGCCGCCTCCTCAAAGAGGGGCTGCTCTAGAATGGTGCTGGGAACGGACCGCTGCGGTGACGGAGACTTGTTCTCTGAGCGGGAGGGAGTGCATGTCTGCTTGGAAGGACTCCTGGGTGGCGTGGAAATATCCTCAATCCCTGACAAGGATGTTCCGCCCATAGTCTGCCGAAGAGGCTCAGCAAAAGCGACTGCGCCGCCGACAGATAGCGTGGCAGCGGCGGCAACGTGCTCGAGAAGCTTCTGGCGAACACGCGTCCGTCGATTCTCCGCTTGCTCCAGCTTGTTGACCCAGTCATCAATGGAAGCATCAAGCTCGGCAAGGGCTTCTTCCTGCCGGAGCATAGACTCGTGGCTAAACTTGGCCATGCGTGGGGATCGAAGGTATTGGCAGATGCGTGAGTGAAGGTTGCGCCGTCCGACACGGAGCGAGTTGTAAGTCCGGCGGAGGTATTCAGTCCTATCGTCGAGGTGGCGGAGTTCCTATGCTTTCGTTAGTCAACTGACCCTGGTGTATCTCATGTCGTCAACTCACTTTGGAAAGCAGCTCGACATCTGCGGGTCGGAGGACTTCAAACCGCTCAGCTTGGGCAATAGCTTGCTTCTGGAGCAGAACGATGTCGCTTGCGACAATCTTCTCTGTGGCCTCTGAGAGCTTGATACCAAGGGGCAAGTGCGCAAACGCAGTCTGGGATTGGCTCTGATCCGAGCTCTTGCTTCTCTTGGACTCGGACCTCTGAATGATTGGGCCAGGGTTGTTTCGAAGGTCGGACCTCTTTCTTGGTCGTCCCCTGTCCATGATTCCAGAAGAGTCCGATCCGCCACGTCGATGGCCTTTGGCTGAAACAGGTGTCTCCGCGGTTGCCGGGGGCGTACAACGCTCATCCCAAGGCTTTGGGGAAGTTGTGCGAGATTCCAAAATGGGCGCAGACACGGGAGTGGGAATTCCAGCACACGATGTACCAGTGGTCGAGGCCGACTTGGGCGACGTCAAGTCCGGCAATGATGAGCTTGGCGTGGTCAATGGTGTCCGGCTTCGAGGCGATGCATCGGCGCGTCCCTGTCTAAGAGAGTCGTTTCTGGAAGGAAAGTGGTTGAGGGACTGTTGTCGTCTGAGTCTGGCCGAAGCAAAATCCGACTTGGGAATCACAAGGGGGGTGAGCTGCTTTGGCGAGAGCGGGCCAGCAGAGTTCCTCGATTCAGCAACAGGAGAGAGGATGTCAGAGACTTCGTCATCGCTCTCTGTGTTGAGAAAGGTGTCTGCCAGGCGGTGTTTCCTTGAAGTGTGACCTGGAGCACTGTTTGAGCGCTCATGGAGAGGCGGACGTCCAGGAATTGTAGCTGGAATCGGGTCAGTATTCTGCCCAGAGAGACGACAATAGGCCAACGCACGAGAGTCCATGGCAACTTCCTGAACAGTGGTCATTGGCCCCAGCTCAGGAACGCTGACCTTGCGGCGGCGAACAATGCTGTGTTGGTTGAGACGCTTCTTGAGGCCATTGCCTGCCGAGGTCTGTTGTTGCTCCTGCTGCTGCTTCTCGCCAACGGCAGGGAGAGGCTTCTCGACATCTGGAGGAGACCTGTTGCTGTTAAGCACCGGTAGTTTCCTCTCCTTTGGAAACAATTGGTACTTGCGGGGAGGCTCGGGTTGTTGCATTCTCCAGGTAAAGGGCTTCTCAGGTAGTGGCGGTGGTGTTTCGTTCTGTAAGTGACAAGACAGGTGAGCAATTAGGGTGACACGATAGGTGCAATGGCGGTTTCAACTTCATACCGAATCATTGGCGTGCTGGGAGGGCTGCTTTGATATAGCTTTGTCGACATCGAGAATGCACTTGGCGATGTGAGCCATTGTGTTCGAAACGCACCGTCTAGTGCGTGCTGGAGCCGGGAGGGGAAGAGAGTGTCAGAGATGGAGGGGCTGGGTCGGGACGGCACCGCCGTGGAAGTCGGAAAGGATGCTACCGCGAATTGGTACGTTTCGAGTCGAGTAGTGTCGTGGGAGCTGAGTGCAACGTCGAAATCTGGAACCAAGGCTATATAACGATGGAGGAGGTGGGATGAAACTTCGGACGCTGGACTAAGTGCCAAGCCATCAAAGTTGGCTTCCCTTCACTTATATCTGAGCACGGCAAACAGTCAAGAGAAGGAGCAGGCTGGTGGCTCGTTTCTTCGCCACTGGGCCCCTGTCCCTGACAATCTGGCTGCCCCTTGCCCAAGGGCCAGGACCCAGGCCCGAACGGGGGTGAGTGCAGTCTCCAAAGCATCGAGAAGCTTTTGCACGGGTAGCCTGAGACATGGCCGCAAGTCGTGGTGGAGAGGAGGACAGGAGGGTCGGGGGGCGTGGCGGAATGGGGATAGACCCGAGGGCCGTCGAGGGCCGTCGAGGGCTGTCGAAGGGCCTGTCAGGAATCCAGGAGGGCCATCCACAGGCTTGTCAACACCACCCACGCGGTGCAGACGGGGCTTGGGACCGTTGTGAGAGAGCACGACGGAGGCCCTTGACTCTGGTCCCTTGCCCGTGGTCCCTTGCCTCTGGTCCCCGTTGGCGCTAGCACCACTCCACAGTCTCCTGGCGGGATTTGGGGCGTCTTGGCAGGGCCGGAGCTGCGAGCAAGGACGCCGTGTTCGCGGGCTGCTGCTGCTGTCGGCGCGCTGTCCGTCGTGGAAGCGTGGGCTCGTGCAGCGTAGGTCTGGGTGTGTGGTTGGTGGTTTTGAGAACAGCCGAAGGTCGTTACGAATAGGGCCCGTGGGCGCTGACCGACCGGACGGTGAGCTCCCTAGGTTCGCAGGCAAGCGAAATCGAATTGCGGTGCTGATGATGGGCCTGTGGGTTGCTGATGGTGTTGCTGATGTTTGCTGCCGGGGTTTGGTCAGGAATCTTTGTTCCTCGGGCTGTTCCTGCCTCATTGCCCAGGCTCATGAGTTTAGGGAAGGTGCCCCCTGCCACTGCACCTGCACTCGAGGACTTGGGGCACAGTACGAATACTACTGTAGGCATCCAGATGCTGGTAACCAAATCACATCTACGCCGAGCAAACCTGTAAGCGTTTCATAGGGAGACATCGCGACCTCGAAAAAAGACGGAGGACAGCGCTTCCTGTCGATCCTGTGCCATTGGGTTGCGTCGCTTCACCATCTTGGCCTCGCACGGCTCGTCTTTCCGATTAATCCTCCGAGGCGTTAAAACTCGACTGAGCGGCCTCATTCGTCCGTTCCACGTGCGACGGCCACTATCAAAGCACCTGCAGCATCGCAAACTCGCCAGTCTAGGCCGGGAGAGGCTACACGGCGATAGGGCGCGTCAGATTTGCTCGCTTCGCCAAGGTCGTTCCCTTCATCCTTTGCACGATCTCGAGTCAGGCCTCTTGCGTGCAGCGATCGAGACCCTCGAGACTCCTCCGTGGAGTCGTGTCTATAGTGGTTTTGGTACGAATCAGGAGGTAGCAGGTCCGAGTTGGCCCAAAGCGACACAAGATGCACGGCACATACACACCACCTCGCCTGGGAATGCCTACCCAGCAGACCTAGTTCTCGGGCATAAACAAGATATGTACGAGCTGACTGAGCCAATCGATTATATTAAGCTCGAGAACAGGGCAGACGTTCGCATTGATGGTCATCAACTTGGAGACACGGCGGCTTCACAGCGACCCCCGATCGACGCCTCCCGTCATGCCCGCGCGATGATCCGCAGAGAAATCATGTTCCGTGATCTTTTATTTTTACTCTTGCAATACTTGGTACCAAACGTCATGGGTGGCCGTACCTTTGTTTCCCAATCCCCTTCTCGAGCCCTCCCTTGCCCCGGCTCGCTTCCCAAGACAGAACAAGACTTGGCGCAACCATCCCCGCGGAATTCCTCCCAGGCTTCAAAGAGCCAGAAGCAAAAGGCAAACTTGGCTTCTGACCGAATACGCCGACTCAATCGGGCCCTCTTCTCCATCCTCCACCACCATCTCGTCGCAGTTCTGGAACGAAGCCTTGCTCAAAGCGTCCAAAAGCCCGAGGCCCGTCCCAGAGCTCGCCGAGAAGCGGTTGCATCCTGGTCATTTTCTTTTTTTCTGGCCTCCGATTCCAATTGCAACCAGATCCGAGCTCACATGTCCGTCTTGCGTTGTGTTTGTCTCGTTGGTAGCTCACATTACGACGCCGTCTCGCCCAACTTGGGTTTCTCTGCAGCTTGCCACCGTCACGTCCAACCTAATAAAAGCGGTCTTTGCCTCAACGACTCCGATAACCTTACCGTCAGAAGCGATATCTTAGTTGGCTATTAACAAGGCCCCAACCGTGGTCCGTCCGGATGTTCGAGCCGGCCTGGGATGTGCACCCGCCGGGGGATCTGTCCACCCTTGCTGACATTGTTGACATGCCCGTCCCTTGCAAGTCGCCGGTGCGTCCTATCCGAGCTTTGGTAGACCAGTCGCGATGCATCCTTTTTTGCCACTGCTACATGGCTCGAGGGAGAGTCCTTGGGGGAGGCTGGGGATGGGACTCTAAGCAGACAGTTTGCATCATCACTCGCAAAGTTGATTGCGTGCACGGAGTAGCATCGGTCATGGTGGTTATATCACTGCTACCTCATGGCCGTCGACAACTAGCCCCCAATCTGTGACGTCGCTGAGATGGTTGGACGCATTACTACCCCGGGTTCTCGGGTGGTATCCGGATGCGTGTGAAATTCGATCCATCCTCGACGACTACACAGGACGAGAGAGATGTCGCCGCGGAATGAGGTGCCATCGTGGGGTTTACGCTCAGTCATTGACACTTACGCGAGGTGTCTGGCTACGGGAACAGCGCGTCTTAGTGACAGCCGTAGTGCCAGAGCGGCCTTGTCGCCTTGTGAGCCCGGCGCGGCCAAGCGAGGGCATCCTCAAACACCGGCTTTCCAGCATCTCAACCGTTCTCCCGGAACCAACTGCTTACTTCACGACCAGGGAGCGAGAACAACGCAGGCGCGGAGAATTACAGGGCAAATCACCATCATCTTCAGCCACAGACGTGTCCAAACGGAGGCATCCGAAAAGAGCTTCCCATCTGCGTCTGTGTAGTAAACGAAACAAGTCTCGCTCACTCGGTGTTTGACTAAGACGGACTGCAGATGCCATGCGGCATGTGACTTCTCGCTCAACGACTGCCACGGACTCATTCATCTTGGTGACATCGCGCAGGAATCTAGTCGACTTTTGCTTTTTGGCACCTTTACCACAACACCGACCCTTCGGCTGCCGAATCAGTCACTTGCTAGTTCT
The DNA here is from genome assembly GCA_013420875.1 of Thelonectria rubi. Lineage (NCBI taxonomy): Eukaryota > Fungi > Ascomycota > Sordariomycetes > Hypocreales > Nectriaceae > Thelonectria > Thelonectria rubi. The sequence continues at coordinate 93,213 of WMHX01000023.1, read as the reverse complement.
CTGTTCCCCCGACACTTCCTCGCGGTTAAGAGCGTCGCTATAGCCATATTTGCTTTGCTATGCAGTCCTTCTCCGCTTTGCGATATCACTGCAGCGTTCCATCAACTACGTCAACTTCGAGACAGTACGGAGATAACAGGACAACGGGACGACTTGGCAGCTTCGTGTCGGCTGAAGGGCCCCCCGAGGCCCTTTCTTTCCATCCGTTTGGGAAGGTATCACAGCTAACATACCTCACCGAACGGCCAGACTAAGCAGGAGTGGCTTAGGTGACAGGTAACCGTGCTCGATGAAGTCTGGAACGCTCCCGTCTCCCTCTCTCCGTCCTCAATCTCCCGTCCACGTTGTCCATCTCCCTCTCCACGTCCGAGTCTGGAACCGTGACCCGGCCGAGATCAACAAGGGCAGCGCTCACCAAGCTATAGCACCCTGAAGTATCGCATCACTCGCATCTGGGCAGCAAGCCCAAGGGGGGGTCCCCGGCCCCTGCGTCAGACCAACGACCGGGATCTCCACCGCGCACTCACACCGTCGCCACCGTTAAACGGCGCGTGCTCGCTTCAGTTTCGTGGGGTGATGCTGCCTCGCCATGGACGACTCTCTTCGCGGGCTGGCTCTGAAGAGGGGAGCACAAAAGTTCGGCACGCTCCGTTTCTATGTTTATCGAGCTCGAAAGGGAGACATTTCCGCATCCCGACCCAGGCGCCTGGAAAGTTTCCATTCCGCGAGGCTTACGAGGGCATAACTTATTGGCGACGGGCCATGTCTGCGGGGTAGAAACGGCGTTTCAACGACGGCAAGACCAGGCACAAGAGGTGATGGACGGCGATTGTTCTTGAGGCCGCCACATGTACGAAGTAGAGGGGATTCTGCAAAACAATCTCCTTCAATGCAGACCAGGGCCCGTCGAGCGCCGACTCCACACAAGGCGAGTGAGCTCTGCATTGCAAGAAGGGGGCGAGAATGCAACATGGCCGAGTTTCACACTTTGCGGACACAAATGCGCGCAGCCTGGGTAGGATTGGCTCTGCATGGCACACAACTCGCTCCCGTCTCAGGATCTGGGCCACGTCTTGGATTTACGAATGCTCAGGCTGGCACCAGAGACGGCATAACAATAGTGGCATAATTAACTACCCCTTCGAACAGTCTGGACAAGGATGCTGATCGTGACAGGCGGAAGCCTCGGCGCGAACCAAGGTGCCTGCTGGGGATCAAAAGCATGGGCCGCATTGAACTTGTTCGGCATCAGCATCAGCATCACCGACCTGACACCTTTTGGCCTCACGGACAAAAAACATTGCGGTCGGCGCGAGGGCATGTGGAAATTGTCACGGCCGAGAAGCGACGGAACTCAAGCGTGCGTCGAGGGAAACAACAATCTTTCATTTCCATTTTCGAGGGGGGATAATTGGATGAAAAATTCCCGGTTTCTTTTCTTGGAAGTCGCGAGATCTATACATACCGAGTGGGAGTGATGAGGCCGACAAGCGAGAAGAGGACGCAGGGGCTGGAATTTTGACGGTTGGGCCACCGGCGGCGTACGAGTGATGAGTACGAGAAGGTAATTGAGCATCATTACGGATAGTTTCCGGAATAAGAACGCGGCCACAATTCCTCCTTGGCCAACAGAGCAGAACGAAAATATCTACCAACTCCCAAGATTCTCCCCAAACATGGCGCGATGGGTGTCAAAATGCCCTCGCAAACAAACTCGCGACTTATGAGAGAGCTTTGGGAAGATCCGAACCTAAACCCACCAGGTCCACCAAATGGAGAAATCTTCACGTGACTCACCGCATCGGGATCATGGCGACGGAAGGGGCGACACGGCGTCCCGCTTCGAAGCACTTGTGGCACTTGTGGCACTTGTGACGTGGGGCGAGGTAATCCATCCTCATGTCGTGGCTTTCCTTCGTCAAGAGGCCATTCTTCCTTCGAGCATCGCAAACCACAGTCACCAACAATCTGAGGAGGAGCTTCGCAACCGTCAACATGGCCACCCGAGATCCCAGCACCCTCTCCAACTATAACGCCTGGCGTACCCAGCACACCACGGCCGACTTCAAGATCAACTTTGAGGACAAGCGTCTCCAGGGAACCGTGAACCTGTACCTTCAGTCCCAGACCGACCGCGAGAGCAACGAGATCGTCTTGGACTCGAGGTTCCTCGACATCTCGTCCGTCAGCATCGACGAGGTCGACTCGGCCTGGGAATTGAAGCCTTACTCTGCTCCCCTCGGTGCGCCCCTGCACATCTCCATCCCCAAGGGCGCTGCAAAGGGCGAGATTGTCAATCTTGCTATTCAGCTCAAGACCACCAAGGACTGCACCGCTCTCCAATGGCTCACTCCCGGCCAGACGTCCAACAGGCGCTACCCGTACATGTTCTCGCAGTGCCAGGCCATCAACGCTCGCTCCATCTTCCCTTGCCAGGATACTCCCGATGTCAAGTCCACCTTCACCTTCAAGATCACCTCGCAGCTGCCCGTGGTTGCCAGTGGCGTCCCGGTCGGTGATCATGACGCCACACCTGGGCTCGACAAGCTCTATCAGTTTGAGCAAAAGGTCCCCATTCCTTCGTACCTCTTCGCTCTGGCTTCCGGAGATATCGCAACCGCACCCATTGGTCCCCGAAGCGTAGTGGCTACGGGGCCTAATGAGCTCGCCGACTGCAAGTGGGAGCTCGAGCGCGACATGGAAAAGTTCATGGAGGTCGCTGAGAAGCTAGTCTTCCCATACAGATGGGGGGCGTACAATGTCCTGGTTTTGCCCCCCAGCTTCCCGTACGGAGGTGAGTTCTCGCCAATTCTTGCTCCAGCATCGAAGCTTATGCCGTTGCAGGAATGGAGAACCCCATTTATACATTTGCTACGCCTACCATCATCAGTGGCGATCGCCAAAACGTGGACGTCATCGCCCACGAGCTGAGCCACAGCTGGAGCGGCAATCTTGTGTCCAACGCAAGCTGGGAACACTTGTAAGTTGAGACATGCACCAAGCTGGCGATCGGGGATGTGCTCACATTCGTCAGCTGGTTGAACGAGGGTTGGACCATGTACCTTGAACGCCGAATTCAGTCCGCAATCCACGGCGAGGCCGAGTTTGACTTCTCTGCCATCATCGGCTGGCAGTCTCTCGGTAGGTGATTTCGTCGTCATACCCAGATCGATGCTAAACATGCGTAGAGGATGCCGTGGAGCTTTTCGGAAAGGACCACGAATACACCAAGCTGATCATCAAGCACGATGGCGTGGATCCTGAAGACGTCTACAGCACTGTGGCGTACGAGAAGGGATTCCATTTTCTCTACTATCTTGAGCGTGTGGTTGGGCGTGAGAGCTTTGACAAGTTCATTCCTCATTACTTTACCAAGTGGTCTTGCAAGTCGCTCGACTCTTTCGAATTCAAGGACACATTCCTTGACTTTTTCAACGGTCTCGAAGATGACGAGATCAGCAAAAAGGTGGCCGAGATTGACTGGGACGACAAGTTTTACAGCCCGGGTCTCCCTCCCAAGCCTGACTTTGACACGTCATTGGCAAACATGTGCTACGACCTAGCAAAGAAGTGGAAGGACACTGTAAGTGCGACCGCGGACGCCGTCCAGTGCACTTGCTGAAGATGAACAGGATTACAAGCCCAGCCCAGCCGACATTGAGGCCTTTACAGCCAATCAGAAGCTCGTCTTCTTGGCCGAAGTCCAGGCAGGCGACACGTTGAGCGCCGAGCGATCTCAGCTCCTGGGCAAGACTTACAAATTGACCTCGTCGCAGAACGTTGAACTCTTGGCGGCTTACTATCAGATTTCGCTGAAGGCTGCAGATTCGACCTGTTACGAGGGTGTCGCAGACCTTCTTGGGCGAGTCGGACGAATGAAGTTCGTGCGACCACTGTTCCGAGGACTGAACAAGGTGGACAGGCCTCTGGCTTTGGACACTTTTGGCAGGAACAAGGACTTCTATCACCCCATCTGCAGGGGCATGGTAGAGAAGGATCTGGGACTTGGCAACTAAACAAGTCTTATTGACGAAATTGGTAGTTGGGTATTGCTCACGTCCTAATCATCAAGCCATGTCGAGCCCTCCAAAACCTCTGCCCAATTTTCTCCCTCTGGCCTGTGAAACTCCTTGACCGATTCCACGTCGTCCGCTCCAAAATTGCCATACAGATGAGGGAACCCGCCTTCCCATTTGATGTCCGAGGCGAAGTCGGCAAATCGTAGTTTCGCCAACCAAAGGGACGAGGCCTCATTAAAGAAGCGAGCGGATGTGGCGGGGACCTGCGTAGCGATTGGTCACGAGAATCTTCGGCCGCCGTGGAGGATTTGCTTACTTGGATCGCCGTGCTTAGGTGGATGAAGCCATCCTTCTTGTCGAGCTCCGACAGGGGATTCTCCTTGGGGAACGGCGTTGGAGGAGCCGAGGGAAGGATCTTGAAGACGAACTTGGGTGAAGTTTCGGCCGTCATTGTGGGAGAACTGTGGTTGATGAGGAAATGAGGTCTTGGAGGCAGGCGCAAGTAGAAGTTAACTTATGCAGGTGCTTGGTGATGCGGCAACTGACGTATCAATGTCGCAATTCGCGCTTACAGGCGAGTTCATCATTGGCTATTGCCAGCAGCCCTCGCTCTCCACATTGTCCGGCAGTTTCGTGAGGTATCCCATCCCCGCAGCAGATTACATGAGGTACTTACTTGCCTTCTCAGTAATGTAGTTACTCGCATCGTGTTCAGGTTGCTGCGCGGTGTCTGGTTGATCCGTATTACGAGCCCATTTGATTATTGTTTGGGGCGGTTAGTCTATGCTCTGCCCGTACTTGAGGCTGACTGCACCGAGGCCGTAACAATGCAGGTGGCTGCACGCATACGACGAGACGCCAAGTATTTCTGCAGGATATTTCTGCATTACACCGACATATCAAACTTCGAGTGGAAGATATCCAGGAGTTGCCACACAAATTGTGTAGGGTAGCTCGGATCGACGGATGTACAGTGTGCATCAGCAAAAGAACCGACCCCAACCGGGAGGATTTGCAGCCCTCTCACACTGTACGAGACCGCAACTACCCGCCCGAGGTCGAAACTCGAAACATCAACTTACCACCCTCATCTCATCGCCTTTCAATGTCGTCCCGGCGAAGAATTGGCTCGCAGTAAACCGGGAGCGAGTGATATCCCACATCTTCCATCCTTCATCACACCGGGGCCGATACGAGGAGCATGTCGCGTGGACCAGTCCCCTCTCACCTCGAGCTCTTGTCGAGGCTGCCGTTTCGGCCTGTTGGCGATAAGGTCAGATTTCTAGGGTGGTACGACCATTTCGCCCTCTTACACCAACCGGCTTGGCCGTCGGCGCCTTGGTATATGGCCTCAAAACCCTAAATAGCTGCTGACTAGCTGCAGTGTCACGTCCTATTCGACCGAGTCGGGCTGCCTGTCCTTGGGTCACCTCTACCCTCGAGGCACTAACGTCACCGTTCGCGTCGACGTCAACCTGCTGCTGGACTCGCTCAGTTCCGAGACGACACGTGTCGGCGAGCATGTCAACGTGATAGGCTACATCACGTCGAGGCAGCCGTCCGAGCCTGATGCCCTCGGCACGTCGCCCTCGGTCTCGACGGCGCAGGTGTCGGTCCAGGCAGTCCTCCTCTGGCCGACGGGCCCGATGGACATGCACGAATATGAGCAATCCTTCCAGTCGGGCGCATGACCAGCTACGTTGACGCCGAGGCGCCCCCTCCCCTTCTTGGGGAGCCGGGGTATGGCAAAGCGGACAGAGCCACCCCGCGACCCCGCTTCGAGATGGACGCTCAGCTATGGAACGTCTCCTCTGATGGGTGCTGCATAAATCGACCACATGGTTGGAGCTCTGACGTCTCAAAGACGTTGAAAATCGGCCGCAACCCCGCCACACTTGCATGGACGCCGGCTGGCAGGCCGCAGCCTTGTTCCCCAGCATGTCGGGCGCCTACCTTCATGACACCAGTTGACATGGCCCCAATCAACCACTTCCCGCTCCGGATCTCACCGTCGAGTGGACCAGAGACGTGGACAAGACCTGCCATTTCTCGACATGACTGCAGCTAGCATCCAATTGGAAAGCGTGTATTGCCGGGACCCGGACTAAACAACTCCACACACCACCACCTCTCCTTGCAGACGAACAGACTCTCATGCATGTACATGGCACGAAGTCTCGATTCGTGTCGTGTCTAGGCTCACTTCGGTTGAATTGGGCTGAAACGCTGCCAGATGGCACCGCCTTGCTGGATATCATGGCCACCAATATGACGCCGTGTAGACATCGCGGAGCCTGGGTATCTTCTCCATCCTCTCCTCTCTCTATGCGTATACGCGCCGCCGGGCGCCCAATAACGATATCTTTCTCCACCGCAGACGCATCGCGGTGGCACCCGTCTCTCTCACCGCAGTTCTCTCGAATCCCAACAAGTTGACGATGATAACGTATGGATATTTGGGGGCAAGGCGACGTCGACTCGGTCACCTCGCCCTCGAGCGAGACCTGCTATACCCGGGACCTCTGCCGTGTATCCCGATTCCGGACATTTGCAGATGTGCTCGAGGCACTCTCCTCTGACATGGTCGAGCTTCATTGATCGTCGTTGCGGCGGCGGCCGTTATAGTGCCGTCTGTCTGACCTGCGAGACGACCCCGACCCGCCCCGGGAAACGACGACGGGTTGATGCAACGGGCGCTTTAATGGTCTTTCGGGGTTCTGTCGGACCTTTGCCGCCGTCTGTCTATCCCAGAGATCCTTTGATTTTCGGCAAATGTCGTCAATTTGTTCCTGGAGAGGATCGAGGCATGCGCGTCAGCTCCCGGCCGAGGGCGGCTTCATGGCAGGGGATAACCGCTCACATCTGTCAGGCAAGAGCCCGGGGTGGTGATGAGGAACCCATCTTCTCCCTGCAACGAACGAATACGGTTCAGCACTGAACATCCTCGGCGCGTGGCCGGAGAAGAGATATACCTCGAGCGTGTAGGGACGCACAGTGGCTTCCGGCCCCAGATGGTACTGAAGCTCCTGGGTAATGACCTTTCTGTGGATGTCCAAATGCGGAATCCAGTACTGGTTCTTGATTGACGAGGAGGAAGAAGACATGTCGACTCTTTTGGACGTTACCCGGATGTGGCAAACCTGGAGACGAGGACCGGGTCGAGGCTGGGAAGGGGTATTTATGGATGCCTCACTTGTGCATGAAGGCTAGTTCTGCAATGTGCTCATCGTGCGCAAACCCATGAGGCCAACATGGAGGTATGTCAGCCGTTCAAAAGGCCCCTGTTGCGATGGGCTCACCGCTTCCGCACACTAACATCTTTGGAAAAAGCCACACCTCTGGCATTCGGCATGGTTGAGCTGTACCACACGCCTGCACAATGTCTCGCCCGCTCCATGTTTCCGGAAATATTGTGGACAGGAACCCCTGTGATAGGGCCCCCTTGGAGGTGTCGCCGTGAAAGTGAGGCGAGCGACATTCGCGCTTTATTGGCGAGGGGTACTTGGCCACCCGCCTCGCCAGCGTGGCAAACCACCAAAACCAGCCGGGTCATGCCTACTCGCGCTTGTATCCGCACGAGGTATTCGTACATACATGTGCTGTACACACGGAATGACGGGAATGTAGCTCGAGGCACCGCGTTGGCCTGGCGACGGCTTCAAAAACCAGAAGACACCGACAGGGGAGCATGGGATGGGTGCAGCCCGAGGGAAGTCTTTTTGGAGGCGGCGGCCCTGGACTAAAAACCGAGGGATCGGAGCAGTTCGCAGCCCATGCCTGGCCTAGGTCGGCCCGTCACGAGGCATTATTGGCTTGGGGTAACGGGTAGACGGTAGGGCGCATTCGTCGCCTCGATCTGAGGCGGGATAGTCGTGCTGCTACCCTGGCCGGGTTGACATGCGGGCTGTCGATCTGTGGACGACAAGGATGGATGCTCATGACGATTGGGGGAGAGTATCCGTATATCACAGCTAAATGCCTCTCCCAATGTCGGGGTGAGAGGCTGTCCTCAGAAGTGCTCGGAGACGTCCATCCCAAGTTTGAAGCACCGTTAAACACACCATGCAGCGTCGCGAAGTTTCGCTCTTCAACTTGATATATGCGTTCTGCAACTCAAAATGGCGGGCAAGGTAGTGTAACTCCGTCACTCAACATGCGATTCGACAGACGTCCATTCGTGGGTAACCACTGCAGAACGCACGCGGTGACTAAAGGTCCGATGCTGTAGAGGCCCGGGTTACACTGCCGCCTTGGAAGCGGCGTATTAGAGTCGTTGATGTTGCACCTCTGAAGAATCAATCACCTGACGCAAAGAAGCAACAGGTGTTGATAACGACGGCACGGAACATGAGCCTATCAAAGCAAGAGAGACACCCAGCAGTTTGGAATGTCTGGGCGTTTCCGAGACTGGGCTGGAACAGTGGATGCCGGTTTGATATGTGATTCAGACGGAACTTGCCTCGGCTCATGTCCCTCCTCAACACTCGCAGTCGCCATGTAAACAAAAGCGACTCTCCTCCACGGCAACTCGCCCTTCCACCCGAAAGCGGAGCGAGGCATGAAAGGAAGAAATGGTGGAAATAAGCTCACGACGATAGACGACAAAAGACGTCTCTTGCATGAATCCCCCATATTATCGGAAATTTGTCACATCATCTCGTCCAAGGCCCAGGCCAATGCGTCCACGGAGGAGGAGGACAGATGACGTGCACAGACGGCGTGTTCGGCTGGGGGACGAAAGGACTCGGGCGTCTCCGGCTGTGTGAGCAGCCGGGACTGAGTTTTTTTTTCTTTCTTTCAGGAGAAGGAGAAGATTCTAGAGGGAAAAGTCAGAAGGGGAAGTAAATAAACACTCATCCTCATACGTGCCGTGTTTTATTTGATGAGGGACAGATGGGTCTCCAAATGAAACTCCCCCGTATTGTTGGGGTTTTGGATGCAAGGTCCACAGAGTGATGTGCACTAGCGGGGGGGAAGGGGCTGAAAGAGATGACAGCGGAACGGCAAGAAGCTTTTTGGGGGACACTCGAGGGAGAGCGAGTCTGATGCCGCCCGTGTTGGCTTCTCCAGACCCTCTCTAAACCGTTAAAGAGTTCCATGTAAAAAAAAATAAAAAAATAAACCACACCCGCCGCAGAGAAAAGAAAGCTGGAAGTGCTCGCAGACGATAAAAATACTGCTTCCGGTGCTCCCCCCCGTTCAGGTCCCTGACTAAAGTACCTGCCGGCAGCAGCAGCTGCGGCTAATGCTCGGCTCCCGATTGGGTAGCGGTACGTCACATGCACGTGAACTCCCGGTTCTCCCCTTCCCAGCATGACCTGCAACCGCCAATCAGAGCATCATCTGCACGGGACCTGGAAACCAAGTTGCAGCTTTGCGCGACCGCGTTGCCCGACGGAGATTCTTTTGTTGACAGCAACCAAGCAACAACCACTGCGCCGACACTCATCTGCTGGAGGCATGCCCTGCGTTTGGCCCCGAGTGCCCTCCCACGATCCGACCGATTCGACGACCCCCCTATCACCTGCTTGCGTCCCGCCGCTTGAACCCGCTGCTGCCTTTCATTTGCTGGACTCGAGCAACCCCGAAAAGCCGAGCCAGGGGTGTGGCCAACGAGCCCCAACGAGCTCGACGAGCATCGATAGGGGATTACGACTACGGGGGATGCGCCTGCGCTCTTGATGGAGTGACAATCTCTGACATACATGCTTCTTCCGAATTAACTTTACCTTTCAACACATTAGAGCCGTCGGAGCCGTTTGAAAGCCACCGAGCCCCCCCCCGCGCATTGCGTACGTCGAAGCTTCCAACAAGGAGGGGACCAGCTTAGGTCCCCATACACAACACCGCAGCCATGGCGCCCGCCGGCGGAGGAAACATCAAGGTGGTGGTGAGGGTGCGACCCTTCAACGGGCGAGGTAGGTTTCGACGTCACCGCCTGGAGCTGGGCCGACGAGGTGGATGTGGCTGACCCCGGGTGGTAGAAATCGATCGAGGCTCGAGGCGAGTCATCGAGATGAAGGGGAACCAGACCGTTCTCACTGCGCCCGAAGGACACTCTGGAAAGGCCGTGAAGGACATGGCCCCCAAGACGTTCGCATTCGATCGATCATACTGGTCCTTCAACAAGGAGGACAACAACTACGCTGGACAATCCGACCTCTTTGACGACCTTGGACAACCTCTTTTGGACAATGCGTTTCAAGGATACAACAACTGCATCTTTGCCTACGGCCAGACGGGTTCTGGAAAATCTTATTCAATGATGGGATACGGAAAGGAAGTCGGCATCATTCCCATGATCTGTGCCGACATGTTTAGGAGGATATCCGAGATTCAGAGCGACGGGGCGACAAAGTGCACTGTCGAGGTGTCATACCTGGAAATCTACAACGAGCGCGTTCGCGACCTTTTGAACCCATCGACCAAAGGAAACCTCAAAGTGCGTGAGCACCCTTCGACCGGCCCGTACGTCGAAGATCTCGCAAAACTCGTCGTCACGGGATTCCAGGAAATCGAGCACCTGATGGACGAGGGAAACAAGGCCAGAACCGTGGCCGCGACCAACATGAACGAAACCTCGAGTCGCAGTCACGCCGTCTTCACCCTCATGTTGACGCAGAAGAAGTACGACGCCGAGACCAAGATGGCCATGGAAAAGGTGGCCAAGATCAGTCTGGTCGATTTGGCTGGTTCCGAGAGAGCTACGTCGACTGGAGCCACGGGAGCCCGACTGAAGGAAGGCGCCGAAATCAACCGATCTCTGTCGACGCTCGGTCGTGTCATTGCCGCCCTCGCCGACCTCTCTACCGGGAAGAAGAAGAAGGGCACCGGTCAAGTTCCGTACCGAGACAGTGTCTTGACCTGGTTGCTCAAGGACTCGCTGGGCGGAAACAGCATGACGGCTATGATTGCGGCCATCAGTCCTGCCGATATCAACTACGACGAGACGCTCAGTACGCTTCGGTATGCCGACTCTGCCAAACGCATCAAGAACCACGCTGTCGTCAACGAGGACGCCAATGCCCGCATGATCCGGGAGCTCAAGGAAGAGCTGGCAGTGTTGAGGAGCAAGTTGGGAGGTGGCACGCCCGGTGGCGTGGGCGGCGTGACGGTTCCCCCCGAGGAGGTGTATGCCGAGGGCACGCCGCTGGAGAAGCAAATGGTCAGCATCACCGGCCCCGACGGCGCCGTGAAGAAGGTCTCAAAGGCCGAGATCGCGGAGCAGCTGAGCCAGAGCGAGAAGCTCCTCACAGACCTGAATCAGACGTGGGAGGAGAAGCTTCTGAAGACGGAAGAAATCCACAGAGAGCGTGAGGCTGCCCTGGAAGAGCTCGGAATTAGCATTGAGAAGGGCTTTGTCGGATTGCACACGCCAAAGAAGATGCCTCACTTGGTCAACTTGTCCGACGACCCGTTGCTGGCCGAGTGTTTGGTGTACAATCTCAAACCTGGAACGACGACGGTTGGCAACGTCGATACCAATGCCGATCACCAAGCGAACATCCGACTGAACGGCACGAGGATATTGCACGACCACTGTACCTTTGAGAATGGAGCAGATGGCGTCGTGACGGTCGTTCCCCGAGAGGGGGCCTCAGTCATGGTGAACGGAAAACGCATTAGTGAGCCTAAGGTGCTGCATTCCGGATACCGAGTCATCCTGGGCGACTTTCACATCTTTCGATTCAACCATCCAATGCAGGCGAGGGCGGAGCGAGCCGAGGTCAACGTTGGCGGGAGCCTGCTTCGACACACAATCACTGCCAGCCAATTGCAGGCCCTCGACCGAACCTCACCCTCGCCGAGCCCGCGACCGGGCCATGAGCGGTCCTTTAGCAGAGTCTCGGAATTTGGAGACCTCTCCGTCTCGCGGCCGGAATCTCCATCACTGTTCCAGCGCACCGGACGGGACTCCGACTGGTCTCTGGCGAGGCGAGAGGCGGCTGGAGCCATTCTGGGGACGGATCAGAACTTCACCAGCTTGACCGACGAAGAGCTAAACGCCCTGTTCGAGGAAGTGCAAAGAGCCCGAGCCGAGCGCGTGAATGGTCGAGACGACGGAGACGATTCTGAGTCGGCGACTTCATATCCCATCAGAGACAAGTATCTGTCGAATGGCACCATCGACAACTTGTCGCTCGACACGGCGCTCACAATGCCCTCGACACCCAAACAGAGCGAGTCGGACGAGCGACTCCGGGAAGTTCGAGAGGAGCTGCAGAATCAACTGGAAAAGCAGAAGGAAGAATACCAAGACCAACTCAAGAATGCCGAAGCGGCCAATGTGGAGGTTGAGGAAATCAAGAAGGAAAAGGTCAAAATGGAGGCGGCCTTGCAGGAGCTGAAGGAGGACATGCAGAAGCAGCTGAACATCCAACGGAAACAATACGAGGAGAAGATCGAAAAGATGGACCCCCTGAAACGCCCAAAGACGAACCCGAGGCTCTCTGAAGAAGAGATCGAGCGGGCCAAGAAAGCCGTCAAGATCTGGCGGAGTCGGCATTTCGTGAAGATGGCGGAAACGGTCCTCCAGAACGCTGCCATCCTCAAGGAAGCACAGGTCATGAGCAACGAGCTCGACGAGAGCGTCGTATTCCAGTTCACCGTGGTGGACATTGGGCACGCTGTATGTTCGTCGTACGACATGATGCTGAATGGTCTCACGGACGAGGGAGACGATCTTGCGCTGGAACTCGCCCAGAAACCATGCATCGGCATCCGGGTGGTTGACTATAAGAACAGCGTGGTGCATCTCTGGAGCTTGGAGAAGCTTCACGACCGGGTTCGACAGATGCGACAGATGCACCAGTATCTCGACCAGCCGGAATATGCTCAGCACCTCAGCCTGGACAATCCGTTCGTGGAAGCCTGCATGCCCTCGTACACGCTCGTCGGCGAGGTGGACGTGCCTCTTCGAGCAGTCTTCGAGAGCCGGGTGCAGGATTCGACGCTGGATGTTCTTTCTCCTTACACGTCGCACGTCATTGGCATCATCAAGCTCTCTCTCGAGCCCTCGCACGCGCGAGCGCCAACCAATACGCTGAAATTCAACGTCGTCATGCACGAGATGGTTGGTTTTGCCGAGCGCGAAGGGACCGAGGTGCATGCTCAGCTCTTTCTTCCCGGCATTTCCGAAGAAGATGGCATCACCACGACGCAAATGATCAAGGACTTTGACGAGGGCCCCATCCGATTCGAAAGCGTTCATAGCATGAGCGTTCCTCTTTTCTCGCAACAAGACGTCGCTCTGAGGGTCGCCATCTTTGCCAAGGTGTCGACGATGCACCTCGACAAGCTACTCAGCTGGGATGATATGAGGGATTCTGTTCCGGCGAGGGACTCTTCCACCGGGGCTCGAATCAACGAGTCCCAGTTCTTCACCCAGGAGAAGCACGATTTGCTCTCCCGAGTCCAGGTCATGGAGCTCAACGAGGTGGGCGAATACGCTGCGGTGGAGGTGACGCAGACGAGCGAGCTGGATACCGGCACCTTTCAACTGCACCAGGGCCTACAGAGGAGGATCGGCATCAACATCTCCCACAGCTCGGGCGACGCCTTGCCTTGGGGAGACGTCACTTCGGTGCGCGTTGGAAAGATTCGTCTGATGGATTCGGCTGGGAAAACGCCCGACATGGCCGCCAATGACCCCGATCTCGCCCTCAAGCTCTCGTCGACGCCCGTCTTTCGCGAGAATGCCAATGGTACCCGGAGTATCTCCATATTCGCTCAATGGGACTCGAGTATGCACAACTCGCTTCTCCTGGATAGGGTCACTGCAGACAAGTACAAGGTGCAGATGACCATTTCGTGGGAGATCAGTTCGGAGAAGCTGGCAGAGCCCATGAAGTTTTCTCAAAAGGTCTGCGTTCAAATCCTGTCAAGGACCTTTGTACGCCAGACGTCGGTCTTCTCGGCTCTCTGGCAAAACGTCAGGTTTGTGCGGTCATCGACGGGCATTTTCACGCTCACGATGCGTCCGGCTCCCATCAAGAAGATTGGCGACCTGTGGAGGATGAACAGCCAGCATGACTACGTCAAAGGAGAAGAAAACTTGACGAGTTGGGCTCCCCGAGGCGTCTCTCTGGTCGGCGACTTTATCACGGCTCGCAAAAAGAAGCGACAAACGGCGGACATTGGGGCAATTCAGACTATCCTTGGCAAGATGCCTTTGACCAAAGAGGCGGCTGGCAAGGAGGAGCCAGAACCAGAGCCGTCGCCGGTTCTGAAGCCAATTATTCCCAGCGACGACGACCTCCTCAACGACACTCCCGATACCTCCCAAGCCCCCTCGGAGGAGGAAGACGCCCCTGATGGTGCGGCGAAGGGGTGTGAGGCTGTTGAGACTGAAGACGGGGAACAAGCCGGAGACGAGACGATGCAGGTGGAGGAGAAGGCCAAGCCCGAGTACGACGAGCAACAGACGAATCTTCTGGAAAGGTGTCTGAAGCTCTGGAGCGAGTACCCCGACCCCCTCTCCAGCATCCTGGGCCCTGCGAATACGGCGCCGCCCACCAACGGAGTTGCGACGGATGCCACGCCTCCGCCCACGCTGATCACGACAATCATCAGAGTGCCGAAGAACCCCAAGGTCCTCAAGGGAGGATACCTGCTGGTGCCGAACAGCGACTCGACGCGATGGGTCAAGCGGTTCGTGGAGCTGAGAAGGCCGTACCTGCACATCCACTCGGCCTCGGACGGCGACGAGGTTGCTCTGGTCAGCCTGCGCAACGCGCGCATCGACAGCCAGCCCGGCGTACTGGGGCTCTTGCACGGGCCCGACGACTACGACGCGCCCCCGGGGCAGAACGGGGGCACCGACTTCACGCCGGGCCATCGGCGCACGGCGTCGGGGCGCGTCATCTCGACCATCTGGACCGGCACCGGCGCTGGCGGAGGACGGTCGTCGGACGGGCCCGGGCTCCAGCGCCTCAGCGAGCGCATGCAGTCGGCCGTGTTTGCCATTTACGGGACCGACAACACGTGGCTCTTTGCCGCGCGCAGCGAGCGGGACAAGATGGACTGGATCTTCCGCATCGACCAGACGTTCATGTCGAGCAACGACAGCGTGCCCGGGAGCGGAGTGGCCAGCCCTTACCCCCCCGGCATCTGAGGGCGCGGGGGGTCATTGAATGAATGGGATCATGACTTGAAACGTTCTCTCATTTCGGCATTTTCGCATTTTCCTTGTTGTCTTTTTATTATTATTTATTGTTAAGAATTTCTGGCGGTGAACTAGACGAGGTGAAATTATACCCCCGAAGAATGAGAAGGGAAAAAGCTCTGGCAAAGGAGACGGTCTAGGTAGGCAGTGGATATAGCTGCTCAAAATTTCAAACGAGGCAGGATATTTAGCTAGATTTGAGGGTGTAGGCCTTCGTCCAAGACCTGATGAGGGACGCTCAAGTTCCATTTTTGGAATCCGCGTTGGATAGGACTAGATTATATAATAAATGCAGCATCTACCTGCACACGCGGAAGGCCGGGCCTGAGGATGATGATGATGATGATGATGAAATGACGCCAGGACGGAACAAGTGTGGAATTAGAACACGGCACGATGCTGGGATGATGCTTCTGGGCAACTGACAGTGGCTTTCCCCTCCCTTGTCGGCCACTTCTCAACTTGGCGAGACATGCATGCTGCCGAGCAGACCAGCGACGCAGCCACAATGGATACTTTTGGGAGAAACAGCGAAGCAGCAGCCCAACCCAACCCAGATTTTCCCCTCAGCAAATCGCATGAAGTCGCTTGTTCGGCAGGGCCGAGAGCGGGGGATCTTCGCAAAGTTGAAAGGGCGTGTGGTGCTGTACGAGGCCCAGACGGGAAAACGATGTCGTCAAGGGAGGGCGCGACGACCAGGGGATGTCAGTGCCTGGAGATTTCATTCGTCGGAGGGGGGAGGAAACGAATGCTTGTTCGAGGACGGTGACGGTCTTTGCGGGTGCGTGGTGGCTGGCTGGTCAGCAAACAAATCATATCATTGCCATTTCCAGACGGGTTTGAGGATGATGGTGAGGGCGCATTCTTTATTCTGTGAGCTGGAAGCAGCACGGCTAGCCTCGTCAATACTGAGCGCTTGTAAAGGCAGAGCACAGAAAACGAAAGCGCCATGCTTGTCAGCAGTGCCACGTTGGGACGTGACAATGGTGACGGGTCGGTTGCTTGAAGAGGAGCGGGAGCGTCTTGTACCACGTCGATCTCAGACGAAGCCAAACAGAAGAAGCAATTTTTATTTTAAATTCGTGATGATGAGGTCGTTAGGTGCGTGGGACTTGGATTAGAGGCCTGTGAAGAACCAGTTGGGAGGCAGATGTACGGATAGAGATGCAGAGAGCAAAGATGGGACAGACTATCTCATCCATGTCGCCTGCGGGCGTTGAATGGCTTAGAAACCGTGATGAGAAGTGAAAGACACGAGAGGGAGGCGGGAGACGGCGGTAGGGTGCATTACCCCCGGTCTCAGACGAAATGGAATGGCCATTTTGAAAAAGTCTCTCATCAACAACAGGCAGGGCATGGGACTCGTAAGAGAAACATGAGTGGGCTGATTTGGTGTGAAGGTGAAGATATGAAGACCGGCTGGGTTTGAGCGCGGGGAACAAGGGGGCTCTGAATAGAGTGCGGCTGCGCAGGGGATGATTTTGGTCCCTTGTTGGTGTGTTGATGTATCGCTGCTGAAGGTCTCGGGCGTGGAAGAGCGCCCTCGTTGAGTTGGCGTTGGTGTATGTTGCAGCGGCCATCCCCTGCGGCCATCTCTCGCAGCGTGCGGGTGGAGGAGGCCGGCATGTTGCAGACGCATGTGCGGTCGACCGGCACTCGCGGGACCTTTGAGCACGGAGGGCAAGCTACCGAGAAGCACCTTGATTACGAACCGCAACGCTGAGTCGTCATGAGGCGTGAGGTGTGCACCGGGACTCGCGGACTCGGTGGTGCGCATGAAGAAATGGTCCAGGGGAAGACGACAAAGGCCTTGTCCAGCGGAATGGAGAGGGACGGAAGGATGCATCGCTTCATAGCAATCAAGTAGACTATCCGGTATCCGTGTGATGATGTGAAATTCATGAGCAGCAGGGACCGGGATCAAGGGATCGGAGCTGGGTTCAGGTTCAGGAGCGAGATGAGGGCCAGGAAAGGCCGATCAAACAGGACGAAATGCATTCCGTCTTGGAGAAGCCGCCGAAAGCACGTCCCGACAAGACGACTCTGCGGATGTTTGATGACGGCGACGATGCATCAGCCAGAACAAGGGATCCAGATGGCCGGGAATGGATGAGGAGTCGCCTGGGGCTGGGGCCTTCCGGCTGGCAAAGAATGGACGGTTGCTGCAGGCCATGTAACCCTTCACTGATCAACCCTGTCAGCTTGGGGGAATCGATCAGCCAACCACACCACCACTTCCTCCATGACAGAGCTCCTCAGTCCTCACACGCATCCTGGACCCAGGCTGGCGGGTCACACTCTCGTGCACCCTGTTCTGTCCAACTCCACTTCCCCTCTCTTGACTGCGACTTGGAGCCATGGAAGCTCCTCCATCAGCAGTAGCAGCAGCAGCTGCGGCGGTGAAGCCCGCGCGCTGGGGCGTAGCCAGAGTCCCTGTAATAATTACCAAGTGCACAATTCTATGACCTACCCGTCTTGGACGTTTTCCCGTCACCATCATTAGCCATTGAAATTGTCATAATTTCGAAGTCAAGACGCATCATGGCTGCATCGCGGGGCTTTGCGTCGCTCACCCCCCAAAAAACTGCGCAAAATTCGGGGCCAGAAAGCTCATCGAGGAGCAGCGGCGTTCTTGGTCGACGTTAGTCCAAGGCGAGCATCCAACCTCCAACCTAGCAGCCCCCAATCCTGGCAACGTAACGGTAACTTCTGCTCGCCTTGGTCTTGTTTCCCGCGTCTCCGCGTCGATGCGGGCGACTGGATCACGAACGGATCAGGAACGGGGGGCCTCGTTCTGGGAGAGCTGACAACGTTTCAAGCAATCAAGCCTCCCGAGTCGTCTGCATCTGGTACCGACGGTGGAGAAGAACGACGCCATCAATCTCGACAAGGAGCGGGAAGGCAGCGGTCCCAGGACCAAGGTCTCGGAGAGAGATTGACTTTTGCGAAACGACATTGCCGTTCAACGGGAGGAGGGGCGTGTGTCCTCTGTGGTCGAGGTGAGGAGGTGATGAGGAGGCGCGGTGGAGGTTGGGGGATGACGATAGGTGGATGGAGAACCGACGGGACGGTGCGCAATGGTGCGGCAAATAATGGCGAGCCAGTGTGAAGACGACTTCGGCAAGCGATCCGAGCGAAATGGGATCATTTGCTCTCAACGAGCCAGCACGCGGTGTATCCGTCGAGATACTTGATGCTGTGGCCCTTGTCCGCATGGCCCTGCCCCCAACAACGGATGCAGCGGATAGACACATGAACCACTAATAATACGGCCGAGGACGCCCAGTGTCATGTCGGTACACAGGCACTGTATAGCACCGCGTTATGGATGGTTAACTTGACCGTACGAATAGGGCTCAAGCAAGGTATTGGGCCCAGACCGAACGAGGCGCCCAGGCCACCGCAATGCACTCAAATCGAAGAGAATACCTGCGTACTTGGTTAATAACCACGGTACGCAATTCGCAAACATTATTCTCGTGCCCGCCTTACCCGCTTCAAAGGGAGGCGGGGTTCCAAGGGGCCGTGGAGCAGGACGAACTGCCCACGATAATGGAGCACGAAGTGGAAATGTTGGAGACTTACGGAGAAGGTCGAGGCTAGACAATGGATCGTGACCTGCTTGAGCGGGTAAGATTCCTCTTCCGGAACAGACATGGTCTGCCCTAGTCGTCGATTTCTCAATTGCCGAGTGGTGGCTATACCGAAATGGAAGAGGCGGTTTTGGTGATTGTGGTGAGAGGTGCGGACAAGAGCCATGTGAAACCGGCGACGACATGGCCGGCATTAGCGACATCGTTCGGTGCTGCACGGCATGAGATGGCCTCACGGTCCGTCGACGACAGCGAAGCACCTGCGCCAACCGTGGCTGACAGTTCTGCTGCACGCTCCTCGTGTTTCCCGACGGAATATCCCGCAAGAGAGGAGAAACTGCAACTCCTCGGCAGCCACGTTAGCTTGTCGTTGCTTGCTCCGCTCGTCGATGCGAGAAATCAGAAGTGATCCATGGATGAGATTCTGCAGCTGCGAGGGAACTCGAGGGGCGGTACGGATAGATCGACAGATGATCGGCCGTCACAATTCGGAAGGAACGACCAGACCGAGTGGTGCCGCCACTGCAGCCCATTGTCTGGGTGGTTCTTTCCGCACCTGTTCGGACCGGAACTAACTTGGTGAATTCGGGTTGTTGCTTTTCGCCTTCCAGTTTTGCTCTTTCCCTCCCCGGTTCGTCCTTTCCTCCTTGCCGTTTCCTTGCAGACTTTCTCTCCCACTGTAACCCGACTCGGGAGAACCTCGAAGGCGCTTTCTCGTCACGGACTTTGACACACGACTCTCCAGACTGTTTCGGCTGGATTCGCTCTCGAGGCAACATTAGTTAGTACCTTTACCCTTCTCTCTCTGCAGCTCCATCTCCTACCCTCCCCTTCGCATTACATGGCAATCTCCCACGCCCCCCACCACACTTCTTACCCCTCCCCCTCCGTCTCTTCCCCTGGACGAAGACCGTCAACCTCTCGAGTGATCGACAAACAGCTATTTTACCGGGCCACGAGTCCACGCTCTCTGACCGTTGTTCCCGCTTCCCTCGCCTCGTTGAGCACCCAACCACCATGCGCTCATTAGCTATTCGTCCCCGTCCCGTACCCCGACCAAACATCTTGCGCCTGCTGCTCCATACTTGCCTCACCCCCCCTCCTCAATTATTGGCATCGAAAAAGACGTGCACCACGACAGCCTTCCGCCTCCCGTCCAATTTCCAGAGCCTCCGGGGACGGGTTGTGCATCCCGACCCAAACCACCGGATCCCGGCCCCAGTCCCTTGATTTTAGCTTACCCAAGTCTTCGGGACCTTTGCGCTCTGGGAGGACTCGTTGCCCTTGTTTCTGTCTTGTTTGCTTGCTTGCTCCCTCGCCAACGAAACAATACGACGATATGTTTTCAGCTCCGTGGCTCATGAATTGTTTGTCTCGTCAGCTCACCCGAACGGGCGCATCGGACCCGAACTCTCCAGCAGCCACGTCCCTCCTCGTCCTCTGTCCCCTTCTATCTGCCCGCGTCACATCTCATCTCGCACGCGCCACAGCACAAACTCGGCTTGGCACTACGCCGTAGTCTAGCTCCCGCCCGTCCGCCTTGTTCCTGACAAAGAAGCTTCCATGCCTAATTCCTTATCCAAGGTGGCCGGGTCCCTTATAAATTGCGTCTTGGATGCCCTGGGAGGTCCTTGCGCTCTACTGACGCGAGTCGCCGAGTTAAGCATCACGGTCCCTCCCTCGTCCACTCACGCATACGCACCAAGGACGAGGACCGGGGTGCACCGCACAAGCTGCATCCCCTCTGACAGTCTGACCCTCCGGGACAGGGCAGTGCAGCTTGGGCCTCTTCCGGGCCTCCCCCAACTCCTGCGTTCCAGCCCCGTGTCTCTGGATGGAGTACGAATACACAGCATCCACACGGTCGGTCAGACGCCGCACCACCATCTTGGCCCAATAACCGACAGACTGGGTCAGCGTGAAGGGGAGGAGGGGTACGAGACCCGAGCCCGGAGACCAGGTTTTTTCGTCTTCGCAAAACAGGGAGGCGGCCGGCCTGGCTTCTAATTAGCAAGCCGAAGCAGATATCCGTCCCAGACTGCTGGGTCCGTCCTCACCAAGAGCACCTTTTGTCTTTGGTGGAGGCATCTTTCGACGAAGGGGGGTGCTGTTAACTTACCTCGTCGACGGTTGCTATTGCGGAGCCCATCCCATTCCCGTTTTCCATCCCATTTTCCATTTATTCTTGATTCCATCGTCTCGTTCGTCTCGCCTTCGCTTCAGCTTTCCCGTCCGTCTCCGTCTCCATCCCCAATCCCCCGTCTCTTGTCTTTCCCCAAGCTCCATTTTTCGACACCCTTCCGTCCTTCTTCTTTTCTTCTGCTTCTTTTCCTCTTCAATCCTGTGGTTCGTTCTTCTTGCACACCTTCATCCTAGAAACCGACTCTCCCGCTCGACGGACAACACCACCGCCACCATAACACCCTTTGCCGAGCCATATCCACAACTGGCGACCCAACGCGTATAGTCTGTCCTCGTCGCTTGGTCTTTGCCTCGTCTCCCCGTCACGCTCTCGACCCCAAGCCGTTTTGCTCAAATTCGAGCCGGAGTAATTCCTCCAGGAACAAAACTTGTACCTCTCACCATCGACCAATTCTGGCTTCATTCACCCGCCGCGTACCAGCAGCTCGTCATACCACACATTTCTTCCGTGTGTGGGGGGTGGAGTTGTTGGCCTCAGCGTTACCATTCCCACGGGTCGTCTCAGCCTCCGTTTGCCTGAGCCGCTGCACTTGGGATCCTGCGGCTCTGGTCTAATGGCCTCTGTTATTCAACTCTGACCGTCTTCTGCTGCAATACCGCCATATCGCAAAATGGCGAGGCCCCCCTTCTCCAACGACCCCGATGACTGCGCCAACGCTTCTCCCTCGTTGAACACCTTCCAGTTTACCTTTAATTGTTCTGCTGTCAACTCGGCACAGAACAGCTTCATTGAGCCTGATGTGTGTACTCCCGTTGTTCCATATGGCTCCATGATCCTCTCCTCCTTCATTCCACCAAGATTCGTTGCTGACAGTTGGCTTTGCCTGGCCTTTGTGCAGCCAGACGCACAGGAAATGTGAGTTCGGAGAGACCCTACACGCTTGGGAATGATTCCCCAGCTAAAACCCCCTACAGGGACTCGGAATCATTGACTGAGAGTGTTCAAAACTTCCCTGAAGAGTTTGGTCGGACATATCACGCGTATAGAGCTGGATGTGAGACGTTCCACTGGCTAGCCGGCATTCCCCAAGCTGACAGTTATCTTAGCGTATGCCTTTCCCAACGACCAGATCGAACAGGACCGTCTGGATCTCCAGAACGAGGCAATCGTCAAGCTCTTTGGCAACAGACTTTTCTTTGCGCCCCTGTCCGCGAGAAACCCCCCAAGGACTGTGCTTGACATTGCTACGGGCACGGGTGATTGGGCCATCAAGATGGGAGACTTGTTCCCTACATCTGAGATCGTTGCCACAGATCTCTCCCCGATCCAGCCTCGAAACGTGCCTCCAAACGTTAGCTTCTTTGTGGAAGACTCGTAAGTAATGGCTTTCATGTGTCCCCTTCCGCGAATGGTGCAGCCGCTGATGTGTACCCCCCCTTTAGCTCCCAACCCTGGGACTATTCCCATGGCTTCGACTACATTCACACTCGAATCACCGCCGGCTGCTGGTCGTCCTTCAAGGAGCAAATCGCAGACCAAGCCTTCCAATACCTCAGCCCCGGCGGCTATTTCGAATCCCAGGAATATGACGCGATAGTGGCCTGTGACGATGAGACGCTTAACCCTGATGGTCCATTGGCTACCTGGTTCAAGGACATGCGAATTGCCGCAGAGACGTTGGACCGCCCCGTCGTGGTTGCGGCCAAGCTACGCGAAGCCTACCAAGAGGCGGGCTTCGTCGACGTTCAAGAACGCATATTCAAGATGCCAATGAATAGCTGGCCTAAAGATGAGCGACTCAAGGAGCTGGGTAGAATGTGGGAGAGAAACTTTGTTGGCGGTTTGAGCGGCTTCTCCTTCACGCTCTTCAACCGAGCTTTTAATAGAACGCCAGCTGAAATCGAGGTGAGCCCCCCGCATAGTATCTCAGGGGCGAGAGGCTAACATACTGCGTTAGGTGTCCCTCGTTGATGTACGGCAAGAACTCATTGACACGCGAATTCACGCCTATATACCCATCTACGTCGTTACCGGACGGAAGCCTTTTCCCAACGAAGGACACATCCCCTCGATATCGTTTTCTTGACGCTCTAACCCAGATGTCAGGAGGCTTCCCTCGCGAGGAGGGAAGGAATAATGGTTTTAGCGAAGAAGGCGAAGGGCGTCGCGCGAAACGAGATACGGAGCGAGCTGGATGCAAGAAATGCCCGACATGCCACGGCAGCTGACTGTTTTGAGATTCATACCCATGATACCCTGAGCGAGCATGAGTACCCATCCATAATGTTGAACGAACGGCATGACATCCAAGGTACCCATATAGAGGATGGTGGTGTTATTTAGATTCTGTGGATATAATCAAATAAATCAAGCGATTTTTATTCTCTAGGTATTGGGAATCTTGGGAGTGCAAATGCTAACGCCATCCAAGTTGCCACTTGAACATGTCTCATCTAGGTACGCCCCCTCTAGGTACGCCCCCTCTAGTCTATCTCGATTATCCGATCCCACTTCACTCCTTGAACTCTTCATGTCCGACTTCCGCGGCAGTTACGGACATGGAAGTGGGCTCCCCCGTGTCTGTTTCGGGGGCATCGGACTCCTCGGAGCTGTCCGTCATCTGATGGGCATCTTGGCTCTGCTTGGACAACCAGGCCAGGGCGACGGCCTGATGTTTGGGCAACATGTCTTGGAGGCGGTGCTCGGATAGGAACTCGTGGTCAGCGTACTCGAAGCCAGGCACGACCGTCTCGGAAATGAGGAGAGCCTGGGGTTCTTGGAGGCCGCCCTCGTCGTCGTCGAGAAGGTAGCTCGCCTTCCAGACGCCTCCCTCGACAACCCACTGCAGCCTCTCGCCGCGCTCGACGTCTTGGCCGACGACAAAGGTCTCGACGCGGCCGTCCGGGTGCAGGAGGACGTAGCGGCCGCGACCGCGGTGCAGCGTGTGGATGATGCGGCTGCGGTTGCGGTGGAAGCGGCCCAGGGGGCGGCGGTGGGTGAGGAGGTAGAAGATGGTGGTTGACAGGCGACGCAGCGAGGCGTCGAAGTCGGGACGGGCGCCGCCGGCGAGGGAGACGGTCTCTTGGGAGAGGGGGTCCTCGGGATAGGGCGACGGGATAGTAGTGGGTGCCGCGTCGGTTTGGCTGAAGTAGCCGCCCTCGATGTGCGGGAGGAGATTGAGGGTTTGGATGAGAAGGGCGGTTTGAGAAGACTCGGGGGTCGAGGAGGGAGAGAAGACGGGTTTGAGCGAGCCGAGGGCTGGCGCGTCGAGGGGAGAGCCGGCCATGGTGAGGTTGGCTTGAGGTTGTGTTTGTTGAGAGGAGGGATGAAGGAAGAAGTTTGGGGTACGGATCAAAACAGAGAAAGGGATTGTTTACGAGTAAATATACCAGTACATTTAACTGACCTGTCGCATGTTTCGAGGTGAGATGGGTGAACCAGTGAAGGAGCTTCGCGTGGACACTTATTGGCTGTTGTTATCTCCCACACGCACACGCCCTGGAGCGCAAAGAACAGCATCTCGGCGATAAGCCCTGGGGGATTGCCTTGCTGACGGGAGATGACGTGCGAGAGGCGATTACAAAGAGGCATACGAATACCTTTTGCAGGCAAAGAAGACGGTCTGCTGACGAGGGTGACGGATGGAGTGGCCGCCCGGCCCTTGAGCGTGGTTGGCCATGTCTCCGGAGTGATACAAGTCCGGCTGGCTGCTCGCTTCGCCTTGTCTCATGGAGGAGGCTGCACTGGCAACGATGCCGGGGATTCAATACAGATATAGCTTGACTACTTAGGTATGGTGAATCGTGATAGTGATGGGCATGGTAATGGTGATGGTGTGGACAGTGGAGATGACCTTGTCATCGACAGGTCCCGACACTTCCGGGATCACGGCCTATCTGGGGGACGAAGCGATGTGCGGATTGTGATTCGCAACGCGCGCAAGCAGAGAATCCAGACGGAAAAGACGGGAGAAGAAGGGAAGAAGATTCCAAACGTGCAAGTTCGTTGTTGTGACAGGCAGTTTGGGGCCAAGGTTTGTCCGGCTCCCCCCACCGCCGAAAATGGCCCCGCGAACTGCGGACGGTGCGACGGCAACGGCACCGGCCAAACAACACAACTCCTCGTGCAGCCGTCTCCAGGGCGCAGCTTCGGCTTCCTTCGCAATGCCTCCCCCCACGCGTCTTCTCGCGCGCCCCGTGCTGCTGCTGCTGCCCAT
Organism: Thelonectria rubi; assembly: GCA_013420875.1. NCBI lineage: Eukaryota > Fungi > Ascomycota > Sordariomycetes > Hypocreales > Nectriaceae > Thelonectria > Thelonectria rubi. The sequence continues at coordinate 68,078 of WMHX01000023.1, read as the reverse complement.
TTCTCGTCCGTCAACCCGTCTACGCTCGTCCGTCGCCAGATGCCGCTCCCGCTTCCTGTCCCATTCCCGACCGCGCCCCAACCAACTGCCGCCGCCGCCGCCGCAGCGAAAAGATGCCGACGACCCCTACGAACGCCTCCGCCAGGCCCGTCCCCTCGTCCCGGACCGCGTCGCCTCCCGATTCCAAAACACGGGCACCGGCCGCAACTCGCGCCTCTTCGTCGTCGCCACCGCGCTGGCCGCCGTCGGCTTCTACCTCTACAACTCGCAGACGGTGCCCGTGACGGGTCGCCGCCGCTTCAGCTTCCTCTCCGACGCCATGGTCGCCCGCGCCCACGCCAAGGCCGGCGCCCAGATCATCGAGCAGGTCGAGGCCCAGGGCGGACACTTCCTGTCCGACTGGGATCCCAGGACGATGCTGGTCAAGAGGGTCATGAAGCGCCTGATACCCGTGAGCGGAATGTCGGACCTCAATTGGGAGATTTTCGTCATTGCCGATAGCCGTACGTTGCCCTGGCCCCGGAAGTGCACCGTGATGGACCGCAGAGACTGAACACGACGGCGCTTCTAGGGACGGCGAATGCCTTTGTCCTCCCGGGAGGCAAGGTCTTTGTACACAGCGGCATCCTCAACGTCTGCCGAAGCGAAGACGCCCTCGCCGCGGTGCTAGGCCACGAGATTGCGCACAACACGGCGTCGCACGCGGCCGAGCGCCTCTCCGCCGCGTGGGTGGGCAACCTCACGGCCGGCAGCCTGTTCTTCCTGGCCGGCGCGCTGCCCGGCCTGGCCCTCTTCGGCATCTGGAGCTTCGTCGGCGGCTTCTACCTGCAGGACCTGCTCTTCCACCTGCCCATGGGCCGCAAGCAGGAGAGCGAGGCCGACTACATCGGGCTGATGATGATGGCCGAGGCGTGCTACGACCCCCGGCACGCCGTGCGCTTCTGGGAGAGGATGGAGTCGATCCAGCGGACGGGCGGCCAGGAGGTTCCCGAGATGCTGAGCACGCATCCGTCGGTACGTGATTTTCTCTAATAAGCGTCATATGCAGACTGACGAGTGCGCAGAACGAGAACCGTATCAACAAGATCAACGAGTGGATGCCCGAGGCCATGGACAAGAGGATGCAGAGCGACTGCAGGGGAACGAGTGCGTTCGCGGATCGATTCAGGATGGCCATGAGGAGGGGATCGGTTACAGTGCCTGCACGGGAGTGAAGATGGGAGCATGTTTGGTTTGTTTACTACGAAAGAGAGGGAATAGGAGGGAATCTACACCCATGTGTCTAGACCAAGGAGCAACCACTTTATCAAACCTGTACCAATAGACAAAGCTCATCCATCCTCAAGAGCATGAGGCCTGCCTCGTCCACGACCCATGGAAGTTGGCAATCGCCTCGCTGTGATACGCTGCACCGGCTTTCCCCGCGGGGCTGGCGGGCTGCAATAGCGGCCATGGCGCACGCAGTCTCGCGCGAAAAGACGCCGACGTCATGCCCCAGATCTCCGCTTTAGCCTCGCTATTTCCCAGTTGAGTCGCGCCTGTACCGAGGCATGGACACTCCGATCCCCCCCCAGGTTTTAAAAGGGCGAGTGGCTTGCCCATGTGCCGCCCGTTGAGCCTCGGAGAGAAAAGACGTCGGCTTCCTTTCACTTTAAATCCGTGGGAAGCCCCTACCGCTTTTGCAACTTGTTGCAACTTTTGCTCCTTTCATCTCCATTGTGCGATAGTACAGACAGACTGCACTCCCCTTTATCCGCCATCGCCACCGCCGCCATCATGTCCAGCCAGTACACCACCGCCGAGGTAGGGAAGCACAAGAGCGAGGCCGATGGCTTCTGGCTCATCGTTGAGACCGACGTCTACGACGTGACGAGTACGTCCCTTTCCCCAACCTCTTTTCATGCTCCTCCTGGACCGGAAGGTCACGGGGGAAGCGCACGCCATAAAAATCCAAAAATCCAAGCTCGTTCAACTCCGTTCCAAACTCGCTGACATGATCCCACCCCAGAGTTCCTCGAGGAGCACCCCGGCGGCGCCAAGATCCTCAAGCGCTTCTCCGGAAAGGACGCCACCAAGGCCTTCTGGAAGTACCACAACGAGGGCGTGCTCAAGAAGTACGGCGCCGACCTCAAGATTGGCACGGTGGGCGAGAGCGCCAAGCTATAGACGGGGGGAGGGGCCCACGGCGCGACGCGATGCGATGTGACAAAACGGCAGCGGGTTGGGGGGGGGGGGGAAATGCCACTTTTGCGACGGGAGAAGAAGAGTCGACGGGGGCTTTCTAGAGGGACGGCACGGGGGGGTTTGGGTCTCTTGTTTTGCGCGGCGCACATGTTATCGGAAATGTAGGATAGCCACATCTTCCCCAGACTACGGAGACTAGAATCAAGTAACCGGCTGTGACCCGGACTTGCAACTTCATGGAATAACGAGCAGGAGATGGCAACCCATGGCCATTCCCCTTGGGTTATGCCGAGAGCCCTGAGTGTGCATTTCGGGCCATAGAGGTTCTTCATGTTCGGGTCCTTCCACCTTAATAAGTTACCTTAGTAATGCCGGCTCGACAGCAAAAATCTCCACTGCAACGTCGCAGCTTCCAGGTTCGCAAACACTTGCCATTCCATCGTCGAGTGGGGCCTTGACAAGTCGTGCCTTCCACCAGCCTACTGACAAACAACTTACATGAAGCCATTAAGGCAGGTGCAATCTAGACCTGTTCGATTTGAGAAGGTGCAATCTATTCCTGCACAAACATAAATCTCACGCAAGCCCTCCTCCCACATCTTCCAACTCCCCTTCTTCTTCATCCTCATTCTCATCATGCCCAACTCCCGCCCCAAACTCGAGTGTGCAAACCCCAACGAGACGACAACAATGAGCATTCTCGCCTATGACCTCCAAAAGTCCAGACTGGACCAGCGCCGTGCTCCCACGATCCAAGATGCTCCCACGCTGCCCGAGCGCGAAGCAATCACTCGCGCTCTCCAGTCTCTCCCCGACTTGGACAACGAGAACCTTTTTAGAGGGATGCCGGACAAGGCTGTCGTGGAGCACATTGGGCTGGAAATTTGCCCGGCTCTGAGCGGCCAGAAGCACTCGTCTCGTTACTACGGCTTCGTGACCGGCGGCGTGCTCCCAATCGCCGAGTGGGCGGACAACGTGGTTACCTTTATGGACCAGAACGTTCAAGTCCACCTCGCTAATCAATCCATGTCGACGATGATTGAGGATTTGACTCTGAAAATGATGTTGAAGCTGCTCGAACTGGGGGGCGAGGATACCTGGACAGGTCGGACCTTCACGACGGGTGCGACCTCGAGCAACATCCTGGGACTTGCCTGCGGAAGAGAGCATGTTCTGGATACACGCCTCCATGGCCAAGGGAGCGTGGGGGAAATGGGCTTGCTGGGAGCGTGTATGATGGCCGGTATCACCGGCATCCAGGTTCTGACGAGCTCCGGCCACAGTTCTCTCTCCAAGGCAGCCAGTGTTGTTGGGCTTGGCCGAAACTCCGTCAAGGAATTGCCCCTGAGCGAGCAGGAGCCCTGGAGACTGAACATCGAAGAGTTGGAGCGCCAACTTCAGGTTCCCGGAACAGCGAGTATAATCGCAATCAGCGCTGGAGAGGTCAACACTGGCCGCTTTTCCACGACGTGTCTCGACGACATGAAGGCAATCAGAGAGCTAGCAGATAGACACGGGGCCTGGATTCACGTGGATGGCGGTGAGTCTGACCAAGATGCGATTCTTGGTCTCACACTGACATAGTTTAGCCTTTGGTGTTTTCGCCCGCGCCTTGGGGCGAAAGAAGGAGTACGACGTGCTTCGCCAACGAGTTGAAGGCCTCGAATTGGCAGACAGCATCACTGTGGATGGGCACAAGCTTCTCAATGTGGTATGTAGTATCTGTTGACCCCTCGAGTGTACCTACAGTATTCCTTACCAGACGTCAGCCCTACGACTGCGGCATCTTCTTCACCAAATCATATCGCCTGCTGGAATCCGTCTGTATCAACCCAAACGCTGCCTATCTTAAAGCTGACTCGGGAACCACGATTCCCTCCCCCCTCCACATCGGACTTGAGAACTCACGCCGCTTTCGCGCCCTCCCAGTGTACGCTGTTCTTCTGAGCGAAGGTCGACCTGGTATTGCCAACATGCTGGCCAATATGGTCGAGTTGTCTCGCAGGGTGGCTGCGTTCTTGCGTAGCTCGAACCACTACGAGCTTCTGCCAGATCAAAATGCCAGCCTGGACGAGACATTCATGGTTGTTCTTTTCCGAGCGACAAGTCCTGACTTGAACGGCAAGTTGGTGAGTTTGATCAACAACACGAGACAAATGTACGTGAGCGAGACGAAATGGAAGGGCGAGAAGGCGGTGCGAATGGCCGTGTCGACCTGGAAGGTGGATGTCCATCGAGATTATGCTATCGTGACGGAGATCTTGAAATCTGTGGCGGAGAACCGGGAATTTGACACGGAGATGTATCGGCCCTAGGAGGGTATGGCACGGCATTGGCGATCCAGTGCCTTGACCTGGCGTGATCGAATGTAGATTCAAGTATCGAGACGAGGACCGCCATTAGGGCTTCGCCACGACGAGGCCGAAAAATATCAGGTGTATCAAGCCAACGCCAGTATTGTTGAAATCCGAAATAGAAGAAAACTTTTCCGCTCTGAACCAAGTCCGCGCCCAACGCCGTTGTCACCACATTCCCCCTCTCGCAATGCGCTTCCTAACCGAACTTCTTTGATCCTCCCTTGAAGACGGCCTTCTTGTCGGAGCCCTTCTTTTTCTTGCCGCCAATGAGCTCGAGGTGTCCGGCGCGCTCGCCCAGCATGGCCTCGGTGCGGGCGGCCATGCCGCTGGTGAACTTCTTGTGCGCCTTGTCGACGTTGGCCTTTGCCTTTTTGGGCTTGACGACCTTTGACGCCTGGCGCTTCGAGTGCGTGGCCTTTGCCGGGATGGCGCGCCCGAGGTTTTTTATGGTGCCTTGGGCCATGGCGGGTCGGAGGGATGGAGGGAGCGAGTGGAATGGGTTGTTGGTTTCTTGGTTGGGGTTTGGTTTTCGAGGGTTTGTTGATGGACGACGGGAGGAATTTTCTGGGTTGCGAGGTGGGTGGGGAAAGAAAGGTGGGAGAGCTCGGTGAGAGGTGGGGGGTTTCGGTGAGCCGCGGTGGCCCATGGAACCTTGCCTTACATGTCCGGACGACAGCCGCGAAGATGTCAAGAAGAATAAGAACGTGCTGCATAAGTAAGTACTTACCGTAGGCATTAGGCAATAGAAGAAATAGGGCTCGGCATATAAAAATGTCTTCAAATCAAAATAAAACAATTAGTGTACTTATTCAAGGAGCGGACAATAGTCCTCCAATACTTAGTTACCATCTATCATCCTATATGTCCATCCACCGCCAACTACTCCGTACATCAGTGTAAAATAGCTTCGTGGAACACGCCATGTATTTTCTGTAGTCTAGTAAAATTGCTCTATTGGAGCATCACCAGCCATCACCCCAGCCGTCGTCGTCCTCTGCTGCTTTGGGCTTCATATCAATCTTCTTGGCGACCACGGGCTTGGCGGCTGGTCTGGAGAGCGGCTTCTTCGCTGCGGCAGACTTTGACAGGCCCTTTGGCAACGCCTTGGAGCCCGTCTTCTTCTGTGATTGGGCGGCCAACCACCCGGCAAAGTCTGGTTCGTCGTCGCCAAAGGGTGTAGCCGAGGCCGTCGTCGACTGCTTGGGCTCCGATTTGGCGGGAGCGCCGAAGCCATCGTCGTCGCCCATGTCGCCCCACGAGTCGGCGCCGTCGTCGCCGTCGTCTGCCGGCCAGAATGATTCAGCCACCGCACTCGAGGAGGATTGGCGGGACATGGTCGGCGGCGGCGATTTCATGGCCTGGCGATGAAGGTTTGAAGCGGATGATGTTGCCGGTTTTTTGGGTTCCGACCCAGGAGACGCGACGGGCTTTGGTGAAACGGTTCGAGAGGTCGGCGTGGCTTGCATGTCGCCAGCCGTAGCAGAGAGCTTATTGGTGAATGAAGAAATTGCCCATCCAGTCCACCCAGCATTCTCCGTGGGCTGAGGGGTGCCCATTCTGGGAGCCGACCCATCATTTGCCTGTGGAGGAGGAAGAGCACTATCCGGCATGGATGCGGTACCTTTCTTGATTTTCTGGAGATAGACATCTGCAGCGCGGGTGGCAGCCTCGCGAATGAGCTTCTCCTTGTCAACCAGTAGAGGGGTCACAACGGGCAAGATTCTGCAAGCACTGTCTTCATCCGTAAAGTGCTCTGACGTGGCGCTCAAGGCCAGTAAGGCAGCGTTTCTGGCGTGGACGAAAGGATCCCTTAGCGAACGGGTGAAGGCCGCAATGAGAACCTTGGATCGTGATCCAGTTCCGAGATTCTTGGCAATCTTCCCAAGACAAATGGTGGTGTTTGTTCGAATACCGGGCTGCTCGTCATTGGCAGTTTTGGCAAGTAGCTTCAGCAAATCGCCGTTAATAGTCCGATCTGAGAGCTTGGTGATGATGATGAGCACCGACTTCAGTGTTTGCTCTCGGACAACAGGGGCGACATCGGTGAAACCGGTGGCCTAGGTGGTTGATGTTAGCCATTGAACCAATCCTACCTACTCGAGAGGTTGCCTTACCAGGAGCGGAAATATTTTATCATTGACAATCTTTTGAGAAAGGCGATCAATCATGAGATGGAGGTTATCCAAAAGACAGACTCGAATGGCGCGATCGGGGTTTCCAAACATTCGCACGACGAACGGCGTTACCTTGGAATCGAAATCTTCGGCACTGAGCTTGGTAGAAATCTTCAAAACGACACCGACTGCCTTTGGGCCACCGCCGCCAAACTCGGCCGATTTCATGAGCTCGGGCATCACCTTCATCTTGAAAAACTCTTCGGGGAAGTCGTCGCTGAGTTGATCCAGGCCACTGCCAACGTCGTCAGTCACATATTGGCCAAAGATTCGCCGGGCAACTTACGTCAAGAACTCCTCTCGCTCATCGGCGGACTTAATGTCGAGATTGTCGATGCCTTCAGTCAACTTGATGAGTGGGCTGTCGAAAAAGGATCCTGCCCGACTGCCCTGATCAAGAAAGTTCCCAGTGGTAATTCGGCCCTTGGGGTTGGCGCTACAGAGACGCTTGTAGCTCGAATGCATCGCCGGCGGGATACCCTTTACCTGCCCAGCCTGGTCTGCGCCGCTATAGTCGCCATTGAAGACCTCGAACACCAGGACACCAAGGTTGAACGCGTCCACGGCTGCGTGGGGGTTTCGTTTGATAGCATCCCATCCTCCTCGTGCCAATTCAGGAGGAGCGTATCGGCCAGCGTCTGGGACGATACTGCCGTATGTCTGATGAGCTGTTAGTCTAGAATGATGCAGCCGAGGAGCAGGATAAACAGACGTAGATGATGGACTCGTCGTCCTTGACACTACTCAACACGTCGAAACCCCCGAGTTTCCACTCTCCACTTTCCGATGTATAAACTGATCCGACCTTGAGGCTGCCGTGGATAGAGGAAGCGTCTTCGTTGATGAATTTGATGGTGCGCTGGGATTTGATCAGCTGGAGGGCCTCTCGCTCACCAACATGAGATGACGTACCGCAACGCTTTGAAGGCCCCATTTTATGGTTTCTGGACTCAGGCTCTTTCTTCGAACGTGCCATCTGAGGGGTACTACTCGCTCGATCGCAATGTAAATGTAGGTCTCTGTCTATAGGCGACACGCTTAGCACACTGCGGTCGAAAGCATCGAGGAAGTGCGAGTTGTACTTCAACAGCGTCGAGAACTTTGATTACACCGGGGTGACGTAGGGTTCGCAGTTTCTTGAGAGCGTTCTTGGCCAGAGGAAGTCGGGATCGATTCGCGGTGATGTCGAAGGAGAAAATGCTGCAGTTGGAGCCGTCTTCCTATGGTGGTACAGTGAGCAGCGAAGATGGTGCCGAACCGTTCGATCAGCCTTACCCTTTTCGTGCCGTTGTACAGGGTCCATATTGACTCATCGATGTCGACAATATCGCCAAAGTTGTATGGAAAAGGAGGGCCTTTGGCCATGGCCGAAGCCACGGCGGACTTGAGGAAGTCCATGGAGATGTCGGTCGGCACCGGTTGGCTTCAGGAGCAAGAAGGGACGAGAGCACCTAGATCAGTATTTGCAGCGGCTCTTGGCGGGACGAAATGCAATATCAGAGTTGACGAAGTGACAGCGACCTGGAATCGTTATCGAGGAAACGTGGTGGGTTCCCATCGCCAGAGCTCCCCCGCGCTAGGGGCGGCTTCGCGCAGCGGGAGTCTCGGTTGGCGACAGTAAGGTCGCGCGGCTGGTACCTGACAGTGGGCACTTTAGGCACTGTGCGGCAGGTAACTTGTACGCACGGCAGCATCCGGCCACCACTGCACAGCTGAGTGCTGAGTGCCAGGCGGCAGTGCATTCGACCTCCTGGCTATTATTCCCGTACCGTGGCAACTTTAGCGGGGCAAAGGTTCCCAGCGAGGGAAGCCGCATCTCACGATGCGCCTTCCATGTTCCGACGGGGGTACCTAGGGGTGCTGATTCTTGCTGCCAGTGTGCCAACAGCACAGTGCTTGTCCGAAATGGTTGCCTCACAGCTTTGTTGGTACCTCAGGCGCTGCTGCAGCTACGGCGGTCACGCGCACCGGCCAATCGCCTTCCCCATTCATCAGCGAGCCGCCAACAAAGCAGGAACGCATTGCAGCCTCGCCATGGATTCTTTCCCTACAACTCCGCAAGTTTCTTTCCCCAGGAACGGACGCATGTTTAGGGAATCGCTGCCCTGATCCCAGGCCCTATCGTGGCTCCCCAGCTCCTTCTTCATCTTTTTCCAGCAACGTCTCTATTGGCCACATGTGTCTGATAGCCTTTGAACAGCACCTCCAGTCGTTTCACTGTTCACGCTCCTGGTAAGTGAGACATTTCCTTCTCTTGCCTTTCGGCCACATCCTTATTGTCGAATGATGCCCATGGTAAAAGGTCTGACCGAACGGAACCCTTCTGGTCACGCCATCTCTCCCTGTTCTCGCCCTGGGCAGTGCCACCACCTATCTCTGGTAGCAAACCTGCTCCTCTCGCTCACAGGCTCGCGCCTTCTTTATGCATCTCCCATGTTTGAAGGCTGCTTGGGACGGAGAAATCATCTTTCCGTCGCAAAATGGAGTCCTTTTCCTCGTTGCCTCTACGGATCTTGACCAAAGGCCGCGACGCACACACAAGATGCAGTAGGGAGTGGTGTAACCGCTGAGGTGCCTAGCTTGATGCCTAAAACAAACTGAAAAGATCTGACGTTGACAACTCGTTTCAATTTATATGCCAGCATCGGGTTTCCTCTTCTTTAGCTGATTTTCTTCCAGGTCTTATCCTTAATTTGTCACCTTCCGTCGGTGGTGCTACCCAACCCAGCCTCGGCTATAATCCAACTTCGGCAATCTTCTATCTGGATATTTTCTCGGCATCGCAAGGTGACCCGAATACTATGAGTCTCCAATAACCCCCTGCTTTTCGGATCTCCATCTTTATGCCTCAAGGGGGCCATGGCTCGGGATGGTGCTGGCTCGCCGGGACGCCAAACATATGCTCTCCCCAATGACAGCCCGAATCAAACCACGCATGGTTCGCCCTTCCGGATCTCCTCGGGACCCGAATCTCGTGACCGCGACGCTCCTCAAGGGTCTTCGCCCGCACAGAACTTGCCACAACTTACAAAGTTCACTCAGACCCGCGTTGTAGCCAAGCGAGGGGGTCCCAGCCGCCTAGGAGGGCAATGGGGTCATCGTGCTACACCCAACCCGAAACCCGCGTCACGCCTGGGAGGAGGCTCATCGAGAGCAAAGGTCGACGAGCCCCGAATAGAGTCTCACAAACCTCCTGCACAGTCCCGCCAGCCTCGCAATGGAGAATCACGGACTCAGTCTCAGCCTATGGCTGACCCTGTTGCCCCCGAGGGAATGAATGAGACTTCGTTCAAGGCCGCCTACCTAAGCAAGTCTAGGAAGTCACCTCTGGGAAACACGCACCATCAAATTGAAAAGCGCAGCCCGTCTGAAGGAGCGAAGGATATATTATTCTCTGGTCCTGTCATCAAGCAAGTGGATTCTTCCAAAGTCAGCTTGATTCAGCCACGATTTCCTCCGCAAAAGAAGAGCGCAGTTTTTGAAACAACTTCTGTTTATTCTCGAACCTCCGAGTCCCCATCTGCCCCCTTGAAAGGATATCAGGAGTCACAGGACAAAAAGCCAACATTACAGCCCACACCTATCTCGGTTTCCACATCTCAGTCACTCTCGCCCCGTCATGTTAAGCACGCCGCTCAGGTGAGCAAGGACGACCCGGCTCCTATGCCCGGCTTCTCACCACACAACATCTCACCTGAGAGGTCGTCCGACTCTGGGAGGGCTGCTGATGTGGAGAGCAATACAGATGATGATGAAGATATTCGACCTTTCGCGCGGTCGAGACGCAGAAGGTTGTATGCGATGGATCATGGGGATATGACAAGTGTCCCAGGGGAGTCATCGGAATCAGAATCCAGAAAGTCCTATGCCCCCACGGCTGATGAGGAATCAAACGATGAACGCGATGGATCGGACAATGAATCGGTACCAATGAGTATAGATTCAACCGAGGTAGAAGGGGCACCCCAGGACATAGGCAACACTCCGTTGGGCTATCAAGGCGACTCCCTAGGAGACGATACCGATTGGGTCACGACACCTTACCGGGCAAAAGTTGAACAAAACAGGGCGAAGAAGCTGGCCAACTTTAACTCAACCGCATTTGACGCATTGATATATCGACAATCCAGCTTACAGCCTCCCCGCGGTGTCACTATTCCAACTCGCTCTCCGACTAGGCCGGCCCCTGCGGACCCGAGCGAACGGCTCGCATTACCCGTGAACCCGGCAATCCACAGGATGCATCGGCGGTCAGAGGCATGGTCTCGAAGAAAATCGAAAGAAATTGCCGATCGCGGAGGGCGAAAACAATGGTTTGGAAAGATGCACGAAAGACGCCGCTTTCTGCAGGCACAAAGAGAGGCATTCGAAAAAGAGCGCCGAGAAGCACAAAGGACCGGCCAAGTCCCTCCTCGTCGAGACCCTCAGCCCCGAATGCACAAGAGACCAATGGATTTTGCAGACGTTCCCGACAACGAGCTTCCGGAGGATGTTCAAAGTAATCCGGCATGGATGAAGGCGGTCGCTTGGCTCCGAAGTTCGAGAGAGCAGAAGGCGCAGCGAGAGCGACATCTACACAGGAGCGCCGAAGAGGCGCAACGCTTTTACGTGGACATGGCCAAAATTACGGGTTACCAGGTGGTCTGATGAATAGATACTGAAAGGCGTCTTAGCGGGCGGCGTTGTAAGCCATGTCGACCAGCTTTTGTTGGCCATGTTGTCCAGCAAAGCACTCGACCAAGAACTTACGGATAGACGGAAACTGGGATTGGGCCTTGGAGGATAAATTGATTTCATGTTATCGGCGTCGACAGACGTTATAGACTAGCTGGTAAACACTGGGCTCTGTTGGTCACGCCGAGGTTAAGAGGGCGAGACAGGAGACGTCTTTTAATGGAAATAGAACAACTGGTATTGCTATATACAACAATCTATCGCTCCGACATTTTCCCGCCCAGACGCCACTGTTTCTACAAAACACCCAAAACCTACACCGGGTCCGACTAGTTTCTTGATGGTCCTTCCCCCCCCCCCTCTTACCGTCTTTAAGAAAATCGCCTCGGCCTGCGTTGGGGGCAAGCCTACACGCCCTTGGACAGCAGGTTCAGGGCGCTGCCGGCGAGGATGAAGCCGGCCTGGTCCTTGGTGACGGCGTGCTTGGTGGGGATGAGCACCTCCTCGCCCGAGGCCCTCGTGACGCGCAGCTGGACGGCGCCGGAGCCGCCGTTGCGGAGCATGTCGTAGAGGCCGACGGTGGCGACCTCGTCGCCGGCGGACAGCTTATCAAAGTCGGCCTCGTTCTCAAAGGTCAGGGGCACGACGCCCTGCTTCTTGAGGTTGGTCTCGTGGATGCGGGCAAACGACTTTGTGAGGACGACGCGGGCGCCGAGGTAGCGCGGCTGGAGGGCGGCGTGCTCGCGGGCGGAGCCCTCGCCGTAGTTGTGCTCGGCGACGACGAGCCACTCCTGGCCGCGCTGGCGCCAGAGGGCGCCGAGGTCGGGGATGGTGTGCCGGGAGCCGTCGAGGTCGTAGGCGGCGTTGACCTCGCCCGTCTCGGCGTTGACGGCCGTGTTGAGCGTGTTGGTCGAGATGTTGGGCAGGTGGCCCTTGTACTTGAGCCAGGGGCCGGCGGCGGAGATGGTGTCGGTGGTGCACTTGCCCGTGACCTTGACGAGGACGCGGAGGCCGGCGAGGTCGCGCTCGGGGAAGGCGTCAAAGGGCTCGAGGAAGGCGAGGCGCTCCGAGGTCGGGGAGATGGCGATCTCGGCGCCGGCGTCGGGGGCCTGCGACAGGACGCCGAGGGACTCGACGCCCGACTCGAAGGGCGTCTGGGGGCCCTCGAGGCCGTGCGGCGGCGAGAACTTGAAGTCCTTGCCGTCAGGGGTCTTGATGGTGTCGGTGATGGGGTTGAAGGTGGTGGAGCCGGCAAAGGCCATGGCGGTGACGATCTCGGGCGAGGCGAGGAAGTTCATGGTGTCGGGGTTCCCGTCGTTGCGGCCGCGGAAGTTGCGGTTGTACGACGTCAGGATGGCGTTGCTGGTGCCCTTGGCCACGCCGTCCTGGCGCTTCCACTGGCCGATGCAAGGGCCGCAGGCGTTGGAGAGGACGATGCCGCCGGCGCCCTCAAACGTCTGCAGCGTGCCGTCGCGCTCGAGCGTGGCGCGGATCTGCTCGCTGCCGGGCGTGATGTAAAAGTCGGCCGCGGGCTTGAGGCCGGCCGCGGCGGCGTCCTTGAGCAGGCTCTCGACGCGCGTCATGTCCTCGTAGGAGCTGTTGGTGCAGCTTCCGATGAGGCCGGCCGCGAGGGCTTCGGGCCACTTCTGGTCCTTGACCACGTCCTTGAACTTGGAGAGGGGCGTGGCCAGGTCGGGAGTGAAGGGGCCGTTGATGTGGGGTTCGAGGCTCGAGAGGTCAAGGGTGATGACCTGGTCGTACTCGGCGCCCTCGTCGGCCGCGAAGCGCCACTGGAGGTCGGCATCGGTGCTGTTGCTGGCGAAGCTCTCCAGGGCGGCAATGTTGGCGTTGGCCTGGGACCGGCGAGTCGAGTCGAGGTATCTGGAGGAGGCGGCGGTGTAGGGGAAGATGGACGTGGTGGCGCCGACCTCAGCCTACAGTCACGTTAGCACACATTTTTGTTGCGAAGGCGGTATACTGACTCCCATGTTGCAGATGGTCGACATGCCGGTAAGGCTCAAGGTATCGACGCCAGGGCCAAAGTACTCAATGATGGAGCCCGTGCCGCCGCGGACGGTGAGCTCGCCGGCCAGACGCAGGATGACGTCCTTGGGAGACACCCAGTCGTTCAGCTTCCCGACCAGCTTGACGCCGAGCATCTTGGGGGCCTTGAGCTCCCAGGGAGCACCGACCAGGGCCTCGACGGCGTCGGCACCGCCAACGCCAATGGTGACGGTGCAGATGCCGCCGGCGTTGGGGCTGTGGGAATCGGTCCCCAGCATCATCAGGCCGGGCAGGGCGTAGTTCTCCAGGACCGTCTGGTGGATGATGCCGGCGCCGGGGGGCCAGAAATCCATGCCGTACCTGCGGGCGGCCGACTCGAGAAAGTCAAAGACCTCCTTGTTGGTCTCGATGCCGGCAGACAAGTCGTCCTCAGCGCCCTTGGAACCGACAATCAAGTGGTCGCAGTGGATGCTGGCGGGGATGGCAGGCTTTGCGAGATTGCACGACATGAACTGCAGCAGCGCCATCTGGGCCGAGGCGTCCTGCATGTTGACGCGGTCGGGATTGAGGCGCAGGTTGGCCCTGCCGCGGATGTCGCGGCCATTGTTGGTGTCGCTGAGGAGCGACTCTTCGACGTTGTCGAGGTGGCTGTAGAGTATCTTCTCGGCGAGGGTGAGGCGCTGCTTGCCGAGCACGCGGCGGACGTCGGTGTACTTGGCGTAGAGCTTCTCGTGGGTGGGAGGGAGGGGCTTGACCGAGGAGAAGCCTCTCCGGGGGTTCCTCGAGGCGGCGAGGGCGGCGGCAGATCGAAGGGCGTTGGGGCCAGCGCGGCGCAAGAGTTGCTAACCTCGGTCAGTCTCAAAAGAGTCACACGAGCAGGGACATGGATTGCGAGGCAAATGGAGAGCAACTCACCGTCATGGCGCCGCCTGAGCGACTTGCCAGCTCCATTGAGGCCATGGTGGACGGTGGACAGTCACGGGCGCGGAATAGAAGCGGTGATGGCTCCTGGCAGTGTCACATATGCACGAGAGAGTTGGTTCGCTGGCGAAGCTGAAGGGTACAATTTTTGGTGGGGGCGAGTTCGGGGGGGGTTGTGAAATCTTTTTTGGCAATCGCAAAATCGTGATTGGACTCTGACCGAGAAGATCTGGGGATGTGGGGCCTCCACAGGCCGGTGCTCGGCGGTGGAGATAGTCATGGAGACTGCATTAGAAGGGGCAACTGCGAATGCCTTCATTCTCTTTCCCTCTTGTGCTCTGTCATCCCTCTAAACATGTCCCAAAACATCGTGTAACCCTAACATACTGACTCGGTTGACTAAAATGCCCCCTCCCTGCCGATGATTATTCTCAAACAACAAATGAACCATTGCTCCGTCCATTCCATGGTTATTACATATCGCACAGTATGATCCTACTTCTCCCTTAGTTTCTAAAACATGGCCACTCCATCAGCGTCTTCCAGCCATAATGTCGCAAGGTCCTTGTTCAAACCCAAGCGTAGCTTTCGAAGGACCTCGCTTCCCTTGGTCGTAGCCACCCATCCATGTCTCCAGTCCCATCCTCTCTGCAGCTTGGCTCCTGATGTCATCTTTTGCAGGTGATTGACCAGCATGGAACTGCCGCTCATTATATAGCTGCTTCCGCTCAAAGAGCCCGTAGACTTCTGCATCAGGTCCCAGGGCGAGGACCCCTTGAGTCCCTGCGCAGAACCCAGTACCACCTCCAAAAAGTCTGCACACGCCGAATTGACCCTCTCTCCCACCGTCTCAATGTCCTCGATGGCTTTGAGAAGAATGTCAATCTGTCCCAGCGTAATCACCACGGGTGACTGGTTGATGAAAACGGTGGCTTCGGCCAGAAGAGCCAGGAGGAAGTCCTCGCTAACGACAGCATCTCGAGTATCATCGTATAGTCCTCCGCGGATGTTGTCGTCTGAACTGGCAATGACGGCTATCAGGGCCGAAGCAGCTTCCTTCTTCAGCTTGAGTGCCTTGGCCGGAGAGACGTCATCCAACCGTACTGAATCGCGAGTTTCGTAAAACTTGCGCAGCGTGGCGTAGCCGCTGAGCATACGACCGAGGAGCTGGGCTGCTTCCAAGTCTTGGTTGGCTCGCTTCTCCAGTGTCTCGGTTCGCTTCCTAAGCAAATCTTTCAGGTCCGAGTCCAGATCCTGCTCGAGGGGATAGGCCGTGGACTGGACGAGGGAGTATGACATGAGAAGGTTCAGTACCCTACGAACGCTATCGGGTCGGTGAGACAGGGCGTAGTACCACAGCGCTTCGCCGTAACGGTGAGACTCCTTGGACAGTATCTCGGCGAAGGTCTGTTCAGCAGTTAGTACCAATTCAAGAGACAAGCAAACGCCTGCTTACCTCTGCCGTTTCTTCAGCGTAGTTGATCATGCCCAGATCATTGAGTATCCTCCAGATCTTGTCCACCACCGTGCTCGAGCCCTCGTCGAGGGTAGCCAAGAGATCTCGCAATAACTCGCCGACTGTCGATTCAGACTTTTCAGGCGAATCCATCCGGCCAAGCACATGGATAGCCATTTCCCAGCCATCCTGCTCGGGTGATAGATGTGCGATGCCGGCGAGCTCCCTGGCGTACAAAACGAGCGTCGTGTCCTTGATTCCCTCCAGTTCGTCGGGCCCAGGTGGAGATATGCCCAGTAGCGCAAGGTCGTCCATATCGAGCATGTCCATGGCGAACGGCTTGGCTGATTCCGTTGCGGGGAGCCAGTTGCCCAGCGAGGCCACTTCTGCAACGGTACACGCGATGGGTAGAGACCAAATGCGAAGGAAGCCCAGGCCGGCATTGACATTGCCTTCGAAAGCGGACGCAATAGCAACTTCGACAGGGTTCAAAACGTTGGGGTTTAGATCAGATCCAATGACGAGATGGAATGCCGTCGCAAGCCTCTCGAAGTAGTCGTCGGAGCTGGACGAACGCGAGGCTGACAGCGGAAAGGTCTGGGAATGGGAGACCTTGAGGGCCTTGTGACGCTGGATTCCATTGTCCCACCAGCCCACGAGGCCAATGGTCGCTTCACACCAATCCTGGGCTACCTCCAGAATGGCCTCCTGGTTTCCTAGGATGATGCCGTAAATGGTTTGAAGGTTCTCATAGACGTCCCAAGGAATTTGACTCGACGCCTTTCTCGCCAACGTCGAGAGGGATTCGGGCATAGGAGAGGGCTCATCATTGAAAGGGTCACTGGCGCCTTGGTCCTTGCCTTCGGCGAAGAGAGTCAGTCTATCCAGAGCGCCACGGGCCTGAACGCGGAACAAGGTCCAGTTGCTGTCCCAGATGTCCCATTCCGATCTCGTGGCGGGGCACTGGTCCAAGACTTCGCAGGTAGTAGCCGCGAAGCGTCTCACATTTTCGAGTGCTTTGCCGGTGTAGGCGAATTCGCCGTGAGGTCCCCGGCGAACATGTTCCCAACCAGCATTCCTCAGCAGGTGCGAGGCACCCCTGACGTCTCCGCGAAGCAGAGCGCAGCGAAGCGTCTGCCAGAACAGACTGTGACTGGCTGGACTGGGCTTGTATCGACTGATCTCGCGCACTTGATCGGGGTATATGTTGTGACTTGTTTGCAGCCAGTCGAAGAGAACTTCGGGGAGAGGGGGGGTCTTTTCGTCTTCGGTGTAGGGATCGAATCGAGTGTGGTGCATGCGAAGCATGAGATGCGCAACATAAGCGGCCTTCTCAAATGCCTCAGCCTCGGGTCCGGGGCCGATGGTCGCGAAATCTTCACCCTCGGGCTGAGGTAGCTCTTCAACATGCTCGTTCCAGAGGCGAACAAGACCTGATGTGACGTTGGCGAGAGACTGGTCCAGCTTTTCGGCGTTGTCTTCCGTGCCAACTCCCTCCTGGTAAAGTCGGCAAACTAGCTCTTCCGTCTTCAGAATCAATTTAGCAGGCTCAACGACCCGAGCGGGCTGGTGTCGGGTGTAGAGATCCTTGGCGATTGATGCAAACTGAACACCTTGCTTCCGCGTACTTGTTCCAAAGTGAGCGGCGGATCTCTTGAAGATATCTTCGGCCTCTCTTCGAACTCGCTCCGTCGCCGCAGGTGTGTTGAGCATCAATAGGTCCGGTTCATCGCCAATAGCGGGTTCTCCATATAGCCGATCATTATGGCGCATGTTGAGGAACAAGTCGGGTTCTGAGCCTTCCCCATCGTTTTCGTCATATCCGCGGTCGGAATGGTTCCCATGATCAGCCATCTCTTCATCAAGCAGTCGTATAATTTCGGCTTCGGCTTCATCTTGAGCGACTCGTCCAGTACCGTATGGTCGGAAGAGGCTGCCTGGGTGCGGTGGGAGCTCGTCTTCCCCTTCTGCGTCCACATCTTCTTCCATGTCGTCCCCAGCGCTGAACTGGCGACTCAGGCCCGATGGCCCTCGACGAATCCGACCGGCGTCGCTGTCCCCGGCGCCGAACGTGGTTGGTGGTCGACCTCGAATAGAGCGACCGAGGGGGGCGTTTGAGTTGCTGGGGCGGCCGAAGGGGTTCATTGCCGAGCTTTCTCCCATCGTACCAAAGCTGAGAGGTTTGAAATCGGGCACGCCCATCGTCGAGCTCCCCATGAAGGAATTAGTCGGCGCGCCAGCCGGCGTGAAGGAGGCGACGGAGGAAGGAGGAGGGCCGGCTGGTGTCGTCGAAGGGGCCTCGCCAAGGAAGGAGAATTTGGACCCGCGCGGCTGCGTCCTGTCGGGCGTCGAAGGCGTCGGACTCCCAGGCGGGCTGGAGTCGGGCACGACGAATCGATGAGCCATGCTGTTTTTTGTTGGTAGAGAGAGCTTTCTTTCGTCGATTTCTTCGGTTCAAAGAGGCACGATGGCGACGAAAGGGCCTTTGCTCATCCAAGAATATCGGGCGAGGCTATGGCATGTGTGGCCGGTGCAAACGACGCGACTGGTGATGATTTGTTTGCTCCCAAACTGGTCAATGCAGCTCTTTGTCGACGCGCCTGGGATATTTTTTGGAGCTATCGCTTGGGTAACGCACATCCGGTGTTTAGCCGGTGCTCACCTTGAGCGCCTCACCGAAGCCCCCACTCCATCTGACCGAGCTCACCGATGTTAAAAGACATCGGTTCTCAAGGTCCAGATCATGATCAGCGAGATTTCGAAACACGAGAATGCAGATGGGACAGGCTAGCGCAGGCGTGATCACGGTCTTTTCTCGCAGATATGCTCGGGATTGCTTTGGGATTCCAAGCGACTTATTAAGCGCTATCCTGGTCCATGTTCGGCCAAGACGGAAACTGGGCGGGCACGGAACGGAGTTTGCGCAGCAGCTCTCTTATCAACTGCCAATTCTGACTCATTCACCGCAGACGAGGCGTAACGCCTTCCCCTCACGAATGTCGGAACACGGTCGCCACGGGACCGGTCCCGAGCCTGAAGTGCCGACGCTGGAATCCATTGGAAGCCCGAACTCCACCTTTGGCCCTTGCCTCGTCATTTACCCTGTCCGAGCAATGCTTCCCCCGCGTCTCGAAAAGCAAGGCGGTTGCATCGCTGCGCAGCCTGTACCAATAGCACCGGCCGCCAACCCGCTCGGCCAACGTCTCCGCAATGCATGGCCAAGACGATCCAGTTGCGGAATCATGCTGTCCTCCAATAGGCTAAAGCGGTGCAAATTCTGTCGGCTGTCTTTGCCTATCACAGCCGACGTGCTCGTACGGATTATAAACTCCATTGCGGGGTAAGCGGCTCACGGAGTTGCTCGGGGATCGGAATCTGGCTCGCGGCTCCAAGCTTCCTACATAAACGTTACGACCGTAGTTGAATTGGCTTTTCTTCTTCATCCAAGCCATCGACTGACCTTCTTTGTCTTGTTTCTATCCCGCCTTCGATACCATTTCAGCTTTGTGCGACACAATGGCTTCTACCGTTGGCCAGGTACGTCGAGAGATTTTGCCCCTCCGCGAACGGTGTCTTACCCCGCCCGGTTGAGGTCATCTTGGGAGGCTTTTGTTGACCGTTTGAGCAGATCATCAACTGCAAGGCCGCTGTCGCCTGGGAGGCCGGCAAGCCTCTTAGCCTGGAGGACATTGAAGTCCTTCCCCCTCGTGCCAACGAGGTCCGCATCCAAATCTACTACACTGGTGTTTGCCACACTGGTGCGTATCCGAGTGGTTTCCATCGCTTCCGCATCGTACTAACGCTTAGGAAGATGCCTACACCCTGTCTGGTAAGGATCCCGAGGGTGCTTTCCCCATCGTTCTCGGACACGAGGGTGCTGGCATCGTCGAGTCTGTTGGTGAGGGTGTCACCAACGTGAAGGTCGGTGACCACGTCGTCGCTCTCTAGTAGGAACCCACCTCAGCCCAACCCAGCCTCGCATTGTCTAACATGGCCTGTCAACAGCACGCCCGAGTGCAAGGAGTGCAAGTTTTGCAAGTCTGGCAAGACCAACCTCTGCGGCAAGATTCGAGCCACCCAGGGCAAGGGTGTGATGCCTGACGGCACCTCCCGCTTCCGCTGCAAGGGCCAGGATCTCCTCCACTTCATGGGCACGTCGACCTTCTCCCAGTACACCGTCGTCGCCGACATCTCTGTCGTTGCCATTGAGCATGATGCTCCCTTCGACCGAACTTGCCTGCTGGGCTGCGGTATCACCACCGGCTACGGCGCTGCTCGTGTGACCGCCAACGTCGAGGAGGGTTCCAACGTTGCCGTCTTCGGTGCTGGCTGTGTTGGTCTCTCCGTCGTGCAGGGTGCTGTCATCAACAAGGCCGGCAAGATCATTGTTGTGGATGTCAACAACGACAAGAAGGCCTGGGCAGAGAAGTTCGGTGCCACCGACTTCGTTAACCCTCTCGAGCTCAAGGATCAGACCATTGTGGAGAAGCTGATCGAGATGACCGATGGTGGCTGCGACTACACCTTCGACTGCACTGGTAACGTCTCTGTCATGCGTGCTGCCCTGGAGGCTTGCCACAAGGGTTGGGGCCAGAGCATCATCATTGGTGTTGCTGCTGCTGGACAGGAGATTTCTACTCGACGTAAGTTTCCATCATTACTCTGGACGGCATCAAACTAACCATTACCAGCTTTCCAACTCGTCACTGGTCGCGTGTGGAAGGGCTGCGCTTTCGGTGGCATCAAGGGCCGCTCTCAGATGAACGACCTGGTCGCCGACTACAAGCGGGGAGCTCTCAAGGTCGACGAGTTCATCACTCACCGAAAGACGCTTGGCGAGATGAACAACGCTTTCGACACGATGAAGCAGGGAGACTGCATTCGTGCGGTTGTTGACATGCGGACTTTGTAAGTCGGCCTGGAATTTAAGTAGAAAAAAAAAGAGAATCAAGTCCAATAATCAATCCGTGGGTAGGGAGTTTACTCAACCAAGACTGTAACAAGCTGGTCACTAGTTCTTATGTCCCCCAATCGCGACACCCTGATGGCCTACAGAGCCAATGACGCACCACCCACGCAACGATCCTCGGTTGGCCCACCCGGAAGATCTGACGGACCGATGGACACCCACTGGTGGCCCTGAAAAGGATGCAGGATGGGCTGTGGTCACAGTATCCTTGGTCTTTGTACAATATTAAACTGCATGATACTTGAGAGCAATAATCGACTTGAATAAATCTATCTTGATACTTACTGCTTCTCTCGCCGAATTCAAGCTGCATGATGTTCGTGAATGCTTAGAAATGCAGGTCTCCCGGACCGTGCTCTTAGCCTGGGGTATCCCAGCGCTAACCCAAAGGGCCGTAGTGGAGACCCCTGAGATGTACGAGACGCGTTCTGGGCGAAACCTTCCATCTTGACCGAGAACAGTTCAATTGTCGAAGATGCGGACATCAAGGGTCTCTAGAGACGCCGCAAAACTATTCGACCGCTCAAACGAGCCAATATTGCCCCCGAGACGCACCACTCGATCTTCCACCTTGGCACGATTCGCCCTTGCGACCAGCGCCGAAGAGACCAAGGCCGACATTCGGGACATTGAAGATGTCGTCGGCCCTCCGGCTCGAAAGCGACGGCGGGTTGCTGCAATCAAGTCTGAGATTTCAGCTCCCAATGGTGTGAAAACCGAAGTCATCAAATCCGAACTCGACGAGGAATCTCTCAGCTCCATCCCGTCGCCACCGCCCAAGTCACGTCGCGCTCGCAAACCTGCCCGAAAGACCGTCGACCCGTCGACCGGAGAGACCTCGATCGAACCTCCATCGGACTGGGAGGCCATGTATAATGTTGTGAGGAAAATGCGAGCCCCGGGAGGACGTGCCTACGGCGCGGCTGTTGATACGATGGGATGTGAGCGGCTGGCCGACCGGAACGCTGAGCCTAAGGATCAAAGGCTACATTCGCTGGTCGCATTGATGCTGTCGAGCCAAACGAAGGATACGGTCACGGCGGTCGTCATGAAGAAACTACAGACGGAGCTGCCGGCATATGCACGCGGCGCTCCCATGGGGCTCAACTTGGACAACCTACTGGCCGTTGAGCCAACCATGTTGAACCAATTCATATGGGCGGTAGGATTTCATAACAACAAGACAAAGTACGTTCTTCAGGCGGGGCGGGGCTTGAGGAGGCTGACAGGCGTAGGTATCTCAAGCAAACGGCCGAAATCCTCCGCGACAAATGGCACGGCGACATTCCCGATTCGATCGAGGGGCTCACATCGCTCCCCGGAGTCGGGCCCAAGATGGCGTACCTGTGCATGTCGGTCGCGTGGGATCGCACCGAGGGCATCGGCGTGGACGTGCACGTGCACCGCATCACGAACCTCTGGGGTTGGAACAAGACCAAGAACCCGGAAGAGACGCGGCTGGCGCTTCAATCCTGGCTGCCGCGGGATCGGTGGCGAGAAATCAACACGTTGCTGGTCGGCCTCGGACAGGCCGTCTGTTTGCCCGTCGGGAGGAAATGCGGCGAGTGCGAGTTGGGGCTGGACGGGCTCTGCAAGGCGGTCGATCGGAAGAAGGTTTTCGACGCGAAGAAGGTCAAGGCTGAAACGGTCAAGGTCGAATCCGAGGCCGTTGAGGACGGTGACTGCGGCACGACGGTCAAATTGGAAGCTGGGCACGAGGTAAAAGTGAAGCGGGAAGCGTGACTGATGAATCAAACGGTCTGGGCGAGTCAGCCGGAGATGCATTGACTACATCATGACGGCTGCTGCCAACGACACCACCAACCCTAGGTACCTCCTTATGTAGTCGCGCGGCGAAGTTCGACACGTAGCGAGCGTTGGCTGACGGGGCGGGGGGGACGCGGCCTTTAAGCGCCTGGATACTTGTCGATAGCCCCTTCACCTGGCGTTTGGCGTTGTAGCGGGTGTGGGTTTTCGCAGCGAGGCGCTATTGTACGTAAAGTCATGAGTTGACCGTCTCACGAGATCATGGGTCCCAAAGAACTGGACGATATCGGAGATAAGGACGGGGTCACCTGAGTATCGTCCCGACTCACTCAAGCTGCATCATGTCACCGAATCCCATCACCGCTCAAACGCATTGCAGACGGGCGACTCAATCGCTGCGTGTTCAAAAACTTTGTCAATTCGTGTCCCGTGTAGATGAGGGGTTGGCTTTATAAACATATTCCAGTACGCCGTCGCAACCATCCACTTTGGCCGTGATAAAGTACAAAGGCGGCAAAACGCCCCCTTGCTCCGGCAATTTCCCAACACCTTGTATTCTCATTATGTTCGTGGTCGTCAAACAGGACGGTTCCGCTTTAGCGAGCCGGAGCGACGCCCGACTCCGGCAGCCTATTCGTCGGGAGGGGGTTCGTAGCTCTTCGTTATACGCCCCGGATAACCTGGGTTCGCTCGGCCTCGAGCTGGGCGGCATTTCGCTCGTGGGACTGCTTCTTGCACTGGAAAAAGAGGTTAGCATGGCGGATTAAGAGCGTGGGGTGCAAAGTTGGAAACACGTACGTCTTCGAGACCGGTGCACTTGTGGTCTTCTAGTAGGCGGTGCTTGCCGCAGAAGTGGCCCTCGCAGAAGCTGCAGTCTCCGACGATGCGCTGGGCAGGCTCGCGGCACGCGGCGGCGGTGCAACGGATTCGCTTGGGAGGCATGATTGGTCTTGGTTGCTTGGTGAGGTGGTGAGATGTATGGGGTGACGATGGGTGGCGACGGTGAGGGTGAGTCGACGCTGAGTACGAAGTACGGCGAAGAAGGGAGAGAGAGAGGGAGTCGTCGTAAGAGGCGTCGAGGAGACGGGGTTTGGGACGTCGATTCGGTAGAGTTTGACGCAAGTGACGGGGCTTAGGATACGGTTTGACACAACGTCCAGGCGACAGAAGAGACCAAGAATGCGTCAGCAGTGCCATGGCTGAGACGGGGGGAGCCTTGGGGGCTTTATAAGGACATGGGGAAGGCTGATGAATGAATCATGCTTGGGTGGAGCAGCGGCTGGTTCGCCTCCCAGAGACCCAGACCCAGTCGACCCAGCGGCCAACACGTTCCGGCGTTCAAGGATACGGCAGTACTCCGTGTCCAAAGAGGCGGCGGGAAACAAATGTTTACTGTATGTACTTCACGGGCCGTCACCATGTCCATGCAGGGCCCGGTCCCCCTCGCTTTTTAGGAACAATCGAGGCCATCCACCCGGAACGGACAAGCAAACGGACAGCCGCAGCACAGTCGAAGCCCGTGGAAACACCAATGACCCCCCCAGAAACGACCCGATCCTTTCCAGGACGTCGTCTCCCTGGGGCCGGGCCACTTTTACCCGCCTGGACGCCTGACTGGAATGGCCTGTCCGCAGCGTCCGGGGCCCAGGACTTGGGTGCGAGGCTCCGAAAGCGGTCGAGGCGGACGCCGGGGGGGAGGGGGCGGCGGCGGCGGTTCTCGACACAAATTCGCCTTGCCGATCACTTTGGGGCGGACAGCCCGACGAAAAAGAAGGGAAGAGGAGGGTTGCTTTGGATACGAGGGCGACAAAAATGCGAACCTCGAACGACAATGGTGTAGCCACATGCAGAAGTGCTGCTGCTCGTGCATTGGGCGGTTCGGCTCGTATACAGTGCCCTTCCCCTTCCCGAACTTGACTCGTCGAAACGTTCCCAAGTTGGCTAACCGCTCTTATCGCCTGCTGCTGGGTGAGTGCGGTCCACGTACGCCGTCCACTGCCTGGTTCTTTGTCCTGGCCTGGTCAACCCGGCGCCTTTTCGAGGCCCCCCCCCCCCCCCCCCCCCCCCCCCCCCCCCCCCCCCCCCCCCNNCGGGCCCCCCCCCCCCCCCCCCGGACCAGCCCAGTCTCGATGCCGCGGGCAGGGGGCTTCGCATCCCAGCGCCAAAGCGAAGGGCAAGGGCCAAGAAAAGGTTGAGAGGCCCGCGACTCAGGCGCCTACATTTCCAACGACGGCTTTGTCCGCTGCCAACGACGGTCTTGCCATCTTAGCTCTCCTGGCAGCGGTGGGGGGGACGGGCAGCAGATGAGAGAGGAGATGACGCGAGAAACACCATCCCACACGTCAATAGCCGTAGCCGGACGGGCCATTGCGGAAGAGGAAGCCCAGCTGTCATGATGGCCCAGGAAGGGCGTCATAATGCTCGCGTGGGGTGACATGAAAGCCCTTTATCCAGACGTCCCAATGGTGTTGTGAGTGATTTTTTCATGTTATGCAGACGACCAACGGCGTTGGAGGCCATGTCTCAGTTGGTCGTCTCGTGGTCTTGTTGATTCTTCCTTGGCTTGGTTACCCAGCCCGCTCTCCTCCTCCCCCGTCCAGCTTCGGGGGTTGCGCCTCGCGTGGGAATGTTCCGAACCACCTCCCGCCCGCGAACGCCGGCATCGCCGGATCCGGGCCTCCGCGGCAAGAAAGAAAGAAAAATTGAACATTTCAGACGAAGGCATTCTTGTCGACTGGTCCCCCCCCCCCCAGCAGGGCGAGCTGGAGGCACGCCCGTGTTCGTACATTTTCTCGTGCTCGCCTCGTCGACGGGCACCGGCACTTCGCATCGTAGTGCCCCGGGGGGGGATATGCACCATCCTTGTAGTATTCGAGAATTCGTACTGTAAGCGCCTCGAACCACATGCTGGCGACTGAATCAGCGCAACTAGACCATGTAACGAATACCGGCGGCCAACTGAGACATGCTTGGGATGGGCGGTGAATGCTCGCACAGTGTCTCACCGAACCGCCGCCAAGACGTCAATGGCGGTGTAATGTTTCTTTTGAAGACAAAACCAGTGCCACTTTTGAGAGGATTGGAGTGGCACAAAGCCATTCCATTGACGGCTGAACTCCACTCAATAAGCCTGCAGGCTCGTGAATGCCTCCATACATGATATTGGATGGCTTCTATAATTACCCCTCTGGGCCCTCCTTGCTGTCCGTCTCGATCAGTTGCAGTTGGTAACTGTGCATTTGCGTCTCTCACCTACCCTCTCTCAATATATACTGCAATAACACGGACCCCCGTCACCAAGCCACTTGGAACACTGCCGTTGTCGTATAGGGGTTAGTACACTTCGTTGTGGCCGAAGAAACGCTAGTTCGAGTCTAGCCAACGGCAAGCCTTTCTTTTTGTCAATTCTCCCTTGTTTCTTCTCCGTCAAGCACAGTGTGTGTGTTGTCGATGGTGTTTTGATCGTGGATGGATGGGTGGGATTTGGATCGGGATTGGAAGGAGCGAACGAGCAGTCAGGTTCTGCCGTCACGTGCTGAATGGTTACGGTCTGGAGGGCATCACGAAAGCCTCCACGTCCACTTGCGAAGGGGATTGTGACATGACAAGATGGCTCAAACCCTGATAAAGCCGTGGCTGATCTGACCATCCGTCCAGAATATGCGGCGGTGCGGCCCAGCCATCAATCACTTGTCCGGTCTCCCTCACGCATTGCCGATGCCGTCCTCCAGAATTACCGCAATCGGAACACATGTGGTGCTCCTCCGATGACATCAACCCTCTTCTCGGCAAGATGGCTCTTTCCGCAGCATTTGTAATGCGCCGGCCCACTGCGTGCATCGGCAACTTCACAATTGCCGAAGTTCAAAAGTTGCCGAGCGTGAGCGACATCAAGTCGTCGTTCCGGGTCGAGCATTAATTTCACGCACTCTTCCTCCTTTCCATCGTCTTCTCCATCGTCGCAATGGCTGTCTCATCCTCGAAACGCGGCATCCGAATCGCCATCGACCGTGGCGGCACCTTTACCGACTGCGTGGGAGAGCACAAGGGCGACGAAATCATCATCAAGCTCCTCTCAGAAGACCCGGCCAACTACAAAGATGCCCCGCTCGAAGGCATTCGACGCATCATGGGCCATTTCCTCGGCCGGGACATCCCAAGAGGAGAGCCCCTCGACACCTCCAAGATTGACTCCATCCGCATGGGAACCACGGTCGCCACCAATGCCCTGCTGGAACGCAAGGGCGAGAAGATTGCCATGGTGGTGACCAAGGGCTTCAAGGACTGCTTGACCATTGGGAACCAGTCGCGGCCCAAGATCTTTGACCTCGCCATCAGAAAGCCAGATGTCTTGTATGAACAGGTGGTCGAAGTGGACGAGCGAGTGACTCTCGAGGACTACGCAGAGGACCCGGAGCGAACTGTGACCGAAGCCGAAGCTCAAGTCGGCACCAAGGAGGCAGAGGGAAAGGACCTCGTGCGAGGTTTGTCTGGGGAGACTGTTCGCATCTTGAAAAGAGCGCAGGCAGACGAGATCCGCACCAAGCTGAGAGATGTCTACGCGAGCGGAATTCGAAGCATCGCCGTCTGTCTCATGCACGGATATACTTTCCCGGATCACGAAGCATTGATTGGGAAGATTGCCAAGGAGATTGGCTTCCAACACATTTCCTTGAGTCACCAGTTGATGCCCATGATCAAGCTTGTTTCAAGAGCAACTTCAGTCTGCGCCGACGCATACCTCACGCCGGCCATCCGCAAGTACATCGATGGGTTTCAAGCCGGCTTCGAGGGCGGGCTGGGAACCGAGAGCGTCAAACACGAAGAGGGCGCAAGGGGAGCGAGGTGCGAATTCATGCAGAGCGACGGTGGGCTCGTAGACGTGGACAAGTTCACTGGGCTAAAGGCCATCTTGTCTGGCCCTGCTGGAGGCGTTGTTGGGTATGCAATGACTTCCTACGATGCAGAGACCAAGACGCCTGTTATTGGGTTTGATATGGTAAGGACACCAGGTCCAGTCTTGTGCCGATGCTAACAAGAGCAGGGCGGTACTAGCACGGATGTCTCAAGATATGGCGAGGGCCGATACGAGCACGTCTTTGAAACGACCACAGCAGGAGTTACCATTCAATCTCCTCAGCTTGATATCAACACAGTTGCGGCAGGAGGCGGCTCTCGCCTTTTCTTCAAGAACGGGCTATTTGTTGTTGGACCCGAATCCGCCGGCGCACACCCAGGACCAGCTTGTTACCGCAAAGGCGGACCGGCCACAGTCACGGATGCGAACCTCTTCCTTGGTCGTCTACTGCCTGAATTCTTTCCCAAGATCTTTGGTAAGAATGAGGACGAAGGACTGGATGTTGAGGCGAGCAGAAAGGTGCTCCAGGAACTGGCCGACAAAGTCAACCAAGAGACGGGCAAGAAGTTGTCGGCAGACGAAGTTGCGTATGGCTTCCTGACTGTTGCAAACGAGACAATGACGAGACCAATTCGATCCATCACAGAGGCCAAGGGACACGACTCTTCCAAGCATCGCCTCGCCACATTCGGAGGCGCCGGTGGACAGCATGCCGTGGCCATTGCAGAGTCTCTGGGAATCAAGCAAACCCTCGTTCACCGATACTCTTCTGTGCTCTCGGCCTACGGAATGGCCCTCGCCGATGTCGTTGACGAGCGCCAGGAACCAGAATCCAAGGTCTGGGCAGACAAGGCCGTCGGGGAGTTGAAGGAAAAGATGGAAAAGCTCAAGGAAAAGTCACGCGCTTCACTAAAGGAGCAAGGATTCCAGGACGGCGAGATCGGCTATGAAGAATATCTCAACATGAGATACCGCGGTACCGAGTCAGCTCTCATGATTGTGAAGCCCAGTCAAGACAGCTGGGACTTTGGGGACGCATTCGTCAAGCAGCACCGGTACGAGTTTGGCTTCACCCTGGACGACAGGGACATCATCATCGACGATGTTCGCATCCGCGGCATTGGGAAGAGTTTCCGGCACAGCGAAGAGACTGTGGACCAACAGCTGAAGGCTGTGAAGCGACAGCAGGTCTCGGAGTCGAGCAAACACGGCACTCAGCAGGTGTACTTTGAGGGCGGAAGAAAGGACACGCCCGTCTACAAGCTCGAGAATCTCCAGGTGGGAGACTCGATCCGGGGCCCGGCCATGCTTGCCGATGGGACTCAGACAATTGTCGTGACGCCCAAAGCCGAGGCGCTCATCTTGAAGACGCACGTCGTGATCAATCTCGACCAGGTACATGCAAAGGAGGAGTAAGTCACACCCAAGTTGCCCAGACACTTCAGGCATCTCTAATCCGGATAGAACACTGCACACAAAGGACCGCGAAGTAGACCCAATCATGCTGAGCATCTTTGGCCATCGATTCATGGCCATCGCGGAGCAAATGGGCCGCGCCTTGCAAAAGACCAGTGTCAGCACCAATGTCAAGGAACGGCTCGACTTTTCGTGTGCCATCTTTGATGCCACAGGCGGACTGGTCGCCAACGCTCCTCATCTCCCGGTGCATCTGGGCTCCATGTCCACCTGCGTTCGAAGACAGGCCGAGATTTGGAAAGGGAGGCTGGAAAAGGGAGACGTCATCATATCCAACCACCCCTCGTACGGCGGCACTCATCTGCCAGACGTGACGCTGGTGATGCCGGCTTTTGACGAAAAGGGAGAGAACATCCTGTTCTACGCTGCGTCGCGGGCACATCATGCTGATATCGGCGGCATCAGCGCTGGCAGTATGCCTCCTCACTCCCGAGAGCTGTCTCAAGAAGGCGCATCCATTGCCAGCGAGAAGCTCGTCAGCCAGGGCAAGTTCAACGAGAAGCGAGTCGTCGAGCTGTTCTACGACGAACCGGCAAAGCATCCCGGCTGCAGCGGCACTCGCACTCTTGCCGACAATATCAACGATTTGAGGGCTCAGGTGTCGGCCAACCAGAAGGGAATCTCCCTAATCGAAACACTCATCGAAGAGTACGGCCAAGAGACGGTGCAGTTCTACATGGTGCACATTCAGCAGAACGCCGAGTCCTGCGTCCGGCAGCTTCTGAAGCAAGTCCACAAGCGCTTCGAGGGCAAAGAGCTCTCGGCCGTCGATCATATGGACGACGGGTCTCCCATTGCCCTCAAGATCACCATTGACGCCGAAAAGGGCGAGGCCGAGTTCGACTTTGACGGAACGGGCCCTGAAGTCTACGGCAACATCAACGCGCCGCAGGCCATCACGTACAGCGCCATCATCTACTGTCTGCGCTGTCTGATCTCGGAAGACATCCCCCTGAACCAGGGATGCCTGAAGCCCATCCACGTCAAGATCCCGCCCAAGTCCCTCCTCTCGCCCTCGCCGGGCGCGGCCGTGGTGGGAGGAAACGTGCTCACCAGCCAGCGCATCACCGACGTCATCCTCAAGGCGTTCCAGGCGTGCGCGGCCAGCCAGGGCGACTGCAACAACCTCACGTTTGGCTTCGGCGGGAACCAGAGCGGCAAGCAGGCCGTCCGGGGCTTCGGCTACTACGAGACCATCGCGGGCGGCAGCGGTGCTGGGCCCGACTGGGAGGGCACCAGCGGCGTCCACGTGCACATGACCAACACGCGCATCACCGACTCGGAGATCTTTGAGCGGCGGTACCCCGTGATCCTGCGCGAGTTCTCCATCCGGCCCGGCTCGGGAGGCCAGGGCCAGCACCGCGGCGGCGACGGCGTGATCCGCGACATCGAGTTCCGCATCCCGCTGCAGGTGTCCATCCTCAGCGAGCGGCGCGTGTACCACCCCTACGGACTCAACGGGGGCGAGGACGGCGCGTGCGGGCTGAACCTCTGGGTGCGGCGGGTCGAGAAGACGGACTGGGAGGCGTCGCTGAGACGGCTGCACGGCCAGGGCGAGGGCGAGGCGGGAGAGGTCGAGTACGAGGAGCGGCAGCTCAACATGGGAGCCAAGAACAGCGCGGCCATGGCGGCGGGCGACAGGATCATTGTGTGCACTCCCGGGGGTGGCGGATGGGGTCCCAAGGGCGTCGAGGGCGTGGCCAGGCAGCGCGTCGACCCGACGGGTGCTTGGAGGAAGGGGAGTGGCTCTGCGAGGGAGGAGGCGGCCTTGCAGGCTTGAGGACGGAGAGTCTATGGGGGAAGCTCTGCGAGAGGGGCAGCAAGAGCGTGATATCAGGCAGAACAGGCAGGGCAACGGACGAGGGACGAACAAGGCAGGTGAAGATGGACTCTCTACAAATGCGCAGAGCCTCGTCTGGGGGCGAGATTGGTCACATCTTCGACCGTCTCCATTTGACCGAGAGGAGAGCCGGGCTGAGTCAGAGGCTTGTTTCAAATGTTCGAGACATGGCAGAAGGTGTACTGACGACGTGACAAGGGAGCGGGGGGACGCGGAGCTTGTTTGCTCGGAGACATTCCAGGGCGACGGCGAGGCGCATTCCTCGGGCGTGTCGCTCTGGGGGGCACGAGAGAGCGAGGGCAGAAGACAGGCGTGCGAGATATGTACGAGTGTGTCTTCACGTGCTCTGCGGGCGAAGCGGTCATGTTCTCGGCCCGCTGGTTGGAGCTGGGCGGGAAAAGTGCACTTTCTTCGGGCGAGATGACGGAAGCGACATGTCTCATTGGAGGTGCCATTCGGCGAGATTGAGATGTCCTCTTTTGCGGCGGTCCAATGGCCGAGCTGCGAGGGGGTTATGGGCTGGTGCAGGTGGTTCGATGGATGGATGGGTGGTGCCTCGCCTGGCTTGTGAGTAGTTGTGGCTTGGGGGAGGTGGTTGAAAGGGCCGTGAGGAACGAATGGGATGGGAGGATCAGATTATGTCGGTAGTTGAAGGAGTCGACTCGGCATTGTTTGTGCAAGTGTAAAAACAAAATTAGGTGTACCAGAGGTTGAAGGGGAAATAGGGGGGGGGGGATGACTTCCCAACCATCATGTGAGTCCAGCCTGAAACACGCCTCGTGCGAATATGCAGCCCTTTTCCCCCAAGCCATCTCTCGGCCGGAAGATGAGGCTCAACAAGAGAAAACCAAAAGGGGAAGTTGGAAGAGGAGATGGTGGTGGCTGAGTCACCGGGCGTCGTGTGTTGGTGGGTGCGGAAGCCAGGATGGCGTCGATATCAGATCAGATCAGCGCCAGGGAATAAACAATAAAACATCTCTCATGTACTGGAACGAGAGAGAGCAGCTACGTCGTGTGGTTTAGAGCGTGAAAAAGAGAGACATTGGAAAGAAAAAGAAGAAGAAAAAAAGAGGCGCCCTCAAGGCAACAAGGCGAGCAGCGGGGAGGGCGTGATGTGGACGCCTCGTGCGAACCAGCGGCTCAGAGAGAAGAAGAGATGGAAGACGAATGCAGATACGTGTATTCGTATGACTGTATGTAACGGATTACTTAAACTGCCCAGCCCTACGACGGGATGCACGCCCAAGCAGGGATGCGGCTGCATTAGCCCGGCCTCTAAAGCATGTACGTCCACAGTTTCCCAACCTCCCCCCCTCTTCATCCCACTTCATCTGCGTGTGTGTGTCTCACTTGTCTCTTCTTTCCCTCTTCTTGCCTCTTCTCCAGGCTACCATGCCTCTCTGCCTGAAAAGGGGGATCGCAGCCTAGACGGGAGGGGGAGGGGGGCATGGGTTGAAAACACCCCCCCGAGTCTCGGGCGAGTCAAAGTCGGACCTGGTTGGTGACGTCGACGGCAAGACGGCCCTCCTTCGGAGACTTTTTTGCCCTCGGGGAAGCGTGCTTTCCCGATGCTCCCGACTATCAATCAATCATGTTTCCCGTGCTGAAGGGGGACCCGAGAATGAAGGTGTCTCTCTCTCCCTTGAGAAAAAAGAGGGACTGGATGAGATGGGCGCCGCATGTTCTCTGCCCGTCCGTTCCCCCGCTCACGTCTCGTGCATCTCGGTCGAAGGCATGCAAAGGCAAATGAGAGTCGAGATGGGTGAACCAAAGGGGGTGCATTTGTGAGAGCAAGGTACTCTCTTCGTTTCAAGGTTGACGACGAGTCTCTCTCTCTCTCTCTCTCTCTCTCCCTCTGCCTCTCCCAGTCTATTTCCCTTGGGAGTTCGAGCCACGAGCAAAAGAAGGCAAAAGGCCAGCTCTCTCCCTCTCAGCCTTCAGGCCTTCTTCTCCCCGTGAATTCCACCCCCTTCCCAGTCCCCCCCAGACTTCCTTTCTCTCCCGAGACCACCACCCCCACCAAGCCCGTCATGACGCGGGCTTTTGGGGGCCACGCTACGAAAAGCGTGCTTCGCGGGAGATACTTGCGTGTGTGTCGCCGTGAACAAGGATAAACTATTGGATATCCCTCGAGCACGCGCGCGTGTGTGTGTGTATGTGTGTAGTTTCTGCCTGAGACTCTCATACGGGCAGGAGGAGGGGGGGGGGGGGGGGGGGGAAGACGNNGGGGGGGGGGGGGGGGGGGGGGGGGGGGGTGTGGAAGACGCAACCACGGATCCAACCAGTCTCCTTTCACTCATCGAGACCCCTTCGTGCGGCTCTTTTTTCACCGGTCCCCCCTTATTTTGCTTGCCGTTCTGCAAAGGTGACTGCCATGAAGGGGCACGCCTCTTGCTATTTTAGATGCCCGACGCCACGGCCTGGGCCTGGCCTGGCTTCGCGGGGCATCTCTTCGTCACATCCCTCTCCGACTCCAAAGACGTCTCTCCCCAAGCATGCGCATCGCTATAGCCGGCGGCGGCGGCCTCGGCTACCTCATCTCAAAGGCCCTCTCGGAAGCGCCGACGGCGTACAGCGTCGTGGTGCTGTCAAGACGTGTGCGTGTGCGAGCCCAACAGCTCAGGTGCCTCTCACTAACACGACGCAGCCCCGTCCCGACTACGCCGACCTCGACGTGCAGGTGCTCGTGGCAAACTACGGCGACCCGGCGGCGCTCGGCTTCTCGCTGCAGGGCGTCGGGCTCGTCATCTCCGTGGTGCGCGGGCCCGAGCAGCTGACGCTCATCGACGCGGCGGCGGGCGCGGGCGTGCAGCTCTTCGTGCCGGCCGAGTTTGAGGGCAAGCTGAGCAAGCGGCCGTCCTCGAGCTCAAGGGGCAACGACCCCCTCGACCCCGACGGGCACGCGGCGCAGGCCCGGGCGCTCCTCCGGCGGCACGCCGACACGGCCGCCGGCGGCAGCGGCATGCGGCACACCGTCTTCTCGTGCGGCGTCTTCATGGAGCGCTTCCACCCGGGCGGGCTGGCGGCGTTTGCCATGGGCGGGCGGACGGGCACGGCGGACGCGGGGGCCTTCCTGCTGGACCTGAGCAGCGCCGCGGCCGAGATTGTCGAGCGCAACGACGGCGGCCACTCGGTGCGCGTGTGCCTGACGTCCGTCTACGACGTGGCCCAGTTCGTCGTGGCGGCGGTGCAGCTGGGGCCGGCCACTTGGGGGCGGGAGTGGACTATGAAGGGGGACAGGATGTCGCTGCAGGACCTGGTCGGCGCCTGCGGGAGGTTCTTCAACAGCGAGTACCCTTTGCCTCTATATGTAGAGAGAGGTGACTGACTCCAAGGCAGCCTCCTTCCAGATCAACTACCAGCAAATGGCCCGCCTGCCGCAGCTCATCGCCCACTACCAACACCAAGGCGACTTCGGCTCGGCCACGCGCTACCAGCGGCTGCTCGCCACCGCCGACGGCCGCTACGACTTCAACGCCGCCACGCTCAACGACGCCGTCCGCAACAGCTCCCACGTCCACGTCCGTCCGGTGAGGTTCCGCGAGTGGCTGGCCCGCGTCTATCCCCCGGGGGCCTGAGGGACTGTTGAACTGGGGGGGGGGGGGCATCTCTTTCTTGTTTGTGCTTTGGTTTGGAAAGAGGTTTGAGCTCGCGCTCGCATTCTGCATAGGTAGCTGACAACCCAACTCCATCATTGATATTACTTACCGTCACTGTCTCATTCTCGTCGCCTCTTGACCCTCGCTACACCCTCGTCAGTCACATACGACCACAGCCCCCAGAGAATACTGGATCCCGTCTGCTCTCCGAGCGTCAAACTGGGGAGCGCTCGAGTAGTAGTTGGGTCGGTGACGACCAGCGAATGCCGAGTGTTGTATGTCGTTTCTTTTTGTTGTTCATTGTTGTCCTAAACTCCCTCCATCTGATGCCTCGTGTTGAACCTTTCTTTGCCTTTACCCTTGACCCCCAAACACGCCCTGGCGTTGAGCCTTGAAATATATCGGCGAAACCTCCCTTGTATCCTCCTCTTCCAACCTCGCCATCCCTTACGCCCTTTGCTCCGCCTCCCCCTCGTCCGAGTCCGTCTCCTCTCCAAACTCGGTCACGATCCACAGGCAAAACTTCTCCCACTCGACCTGCCACTCCCGCAGCCTCTCCGCCTTGACCCCGGACCCCAAGCTCGCCTCCTTGATGTCCCTGATCCACTCGCCCTGTCCCTGGTCCTCAAAGGCCGCCCACCGCACGCTGTTCTCGGCGAGGCTGCCCAGGCCCGCCAGCCCCAGGTTCTGCCAGCCCTGGAGCGCCTGCCAAAAGTCGTGCGACATGCCCGCCGTGTCCTGGCCCAGCATGGCCGGGTCGTCGTTGCAGAGGCTGCACGCGACGCCTCGCGCCAGCAGCGCCGGGAGCGGGTGCGCCGTCACGGAGCCGCAGAGCCGGAGCACCTCGTTGGAGATGGGGCACGACTCGATCAGGATGCGCTTCTCCTTGATCATGTCGATCAGGAGAGGGTGCTTGAAGAGGCTGAATCCGTGCCCGATACGTCGCGTTCCCAGCAAGACGGCGTCGAAGAGGTTGTTGTCCGTGTCCGTCCCGTCTCCGAGCGTCTCTCCGGCGTGGAAGAAGAAGGGCAGGTTGACGCCCTCCTGAGCGCACTGCTGGCGGAACCAGAACAGCTCCGGGAGGAGGTCCGATAGCGGTCTTCCCAGGTCTTCGGGGCCGACGAGATCGAAGCCGGCAATGAGATGGGGATATGCCATCTTGGTCATGATGCAGTAGTCCATGTTTTCCACAATCAATCGCGTGGGCCAGCCACGGAGGGCCGTCCAGATGGTCGTGAGACCCCAGAAGCCTTTGCCCTCGGGCGACTGCTTGAAGCGAGCCATTTCCTCCTCCAGGACCTGGAACATGTGGTTGTAGTCCTTTTCGGGCTCCTCTTGGCGGTCGCGGCAATAGTTCAGCGGCCACGTGAACCTGCCATGGTTAGATGACGTTGTCGAGGTGGTAGGAGACGTACCGAAGCTCAGCCCAGTTCACGCCGTCGTCCTTCAGCGACTTCATCAGGTGCCGCAGAAAGACGCGGTACATGGGCTCGTAGTGGATCATGGTGGCCACGACGACGAAGCACTTGGAGAACTTGACCCAAATCTCGTCGATGCCGTGATGATGCTCGTGCATGTCGTCGGTCGAGAGGACGCATCGGCTCTTGAGCCACTTGAGAAAGCCGGGCCTGCCGCCGTGAGGGAACTCGTCTGCCACTTTTGTAATCAGGAGAAAACTCTCGGGCTCGTACTTGCCGTCCCAGATGGAGCCTTGCGTCTTCTCTTTTGCCCTGTATCGGAAGTTCAGCGACGCATCTGCCCTGGCTTCCGTGGTGGTGAGCGGCCGGTCACTCGCCATGTGCATGCCGGGGGTGCGAAGCAGCTCCTCGAGCAAAAAGTCAAAGTTGACCATGGCGTCCATGTGGGCGTGCAGCAGGGCGCCCTTGGGCATGCGGCGGACAATGTTCCAGAGCCTGGTCCTCTCCATGCGGTCCTTGGCCAGCATGAACATCATGCCGGGGAAGATGCACTCGTTGGAGGTCTGGGCGAGGTCCTCCTCGACCTGGGGCGTCCACACGGTGGCATTCTCGTCGTCGCGGATCTTGTCGACGATTTCGCAGGCTCGGCGGGCGATGGGCGACAGCGAGGCCTTGAAGGATGCGTCGGACCGCGTCTTTTGCTCCTGGGCGATGAGGCCAGCGCGGCCGGAGAGGTACTTCTGCAGGAAGGGGTCCTGGACCGAGGGCATGTCCTCGGCTATCTGCTCCCAGTCCTCCTCCGACATGGTATAATCGGCCATTCTGATGGTGTTTGGGAGAGAGGCCGGAAGGAAGATGAGGGGCTGCTCCAAGGGCGTGTTGTTGTGTTGCTGTTGCACCGACTTCGGGGCACCACCGTCTGACAAGCCGACGTCTCACTCTACGAGAGTCGAATTGCGCCAGACCGCCACGAAAAGAGAGACAAGTCCGGGCATGATCCAGCCCAATAGGGCAGGTCGATGAGGTTGAGAAGAGCGGGGAGTGGGACAACTGGATGGTCAGGCACCAGCCAGTAAGGGAGACGGGAGCTGTGATGTGAACCGTCTGGATGCCGAGTGAATTGGAGGCGAGTTGTGTTGGATCAGTCCTCCAACGGGTGTTGCCTGGTGTGCTGGTGATGGTGTTGATGAGAGGCGGTGATTGCTCGGCTTAGAAATGATATCAGCATCGCCCACGTGACGCTGATCCGCCCAACTCCAAACCACCAACTCCTTCGACCTCGTTTTTTACATACTAGTAGATGAGATGCATGGCCTTGGCAATTAGGTGCTTTAATCTTCGTCACACAATGTCAATCCATCCTGCTTAGATAACCGTAATCGCAGCTGCGGCAGACTCCGAAGCATCCGTTACTACCCTAAACTGAGAGAGGAGCTTATGTTCCTCTTCTCTCATCGACTAAGATACTAAGGGATTTAGAGAAGTAGTCGTCAACATGACATCTCCTAAAACAAAGGGATTCTTTAGTAGACGTTCTATGTGATTTATTTTGTAGCTTATAAGCTATATCTACTTGGATGTTAAAATGCTGTATTAATAGCGCCTCTCCTCTAATCCCTCTAACATTAGTACGTACTCGGTATAAAGTACAACGTATACCATGCCACCCTCCATTAACCACCCATGTCGCCCACACTTGGACCTCGGGATTCACTTTTGCCTGTGCCTTGACGCTCTTCAACCAGAATCAGTCTAGGCCTATATCGAGAACCTCAAACTATACCCAAGTTGACGGAATTACTTCCGCGTGCCCTTCCAAGTGCCTCGGCTGGTGTGCGCTACCCCACGTCAGATGCTCACAAAGAATGCCACTCCGGACTCGTGATGGTCTCTCCGCATTCTACTTAAAACCAGTGCGGATTAGCTCGTCAACCATGGCCTGCGGTCTGCTCGCTCCTCGCTAGAGCTCACCATGGAGTCTTCCGGCGCAGACAAGGGCTTCTTCCAGGAGCCTCCCGTTCTGAACAACCAAGTGCACGACGACGTTGCCTTTCAGAGATGCTTCAAGCGTGAGAGGGTGGCTTTCCGATACGGCACTCGGGCTAATTTCGTCTAGTATTTTTACCGGATCACGTAGCATCAAAGGTCGAGTCGGAAATTGTCCAACTCGGCGAGGAAGTCATCTCGGACCGAGTCTTCGCCTGGATCACCGATGCCGAGCGCAACAAGCCCTACCTCAAGGGATCCGGTCGCGACGTTTTTGGGCAATGGAGCGGCGACCTCGTCACTAGCGAGGGATGGCGCGGCCTGCAGGACTTTGGTCTCTCTCACGGGTACGTTTGCGACGGCCGGAAGCGAGCACCCAGTTTCTAACGCCAGGTCTAGATTTGTGGCCGCGGGCTACGACACGCCCTACCGGCAGTTCGCGCGGCCGTACCAGTTCCTGCGCCTCCAGCTGTGGACGGGCTCTTGCGCAAACGTCACCTGTCCCTCGGCCATGCAGGACGGAGCTGCTCGGCTGCTGCAAACCCACCTCGACACTCCGGCTCTGGCCGCGAGGCTCTCGGACGAGGAGAAGAGGGTGTTCCGGAACGCGTTTGACCACCTCGTCTCTCGGGACGCGAGCTACGCCTGGACAAGCGGACAGTGGATGACGGAGCGGACCGGAGGCAGCGACGTCTCCCTGACGGAGACGACGGCGGTGCTCAAGCCGACCGAGGAAGCGCAGCTCGCCTGCAAACGGGAGGAGGTGCCGCTTGGGCCGTGGAGCATCAGCGGGTTCAAGTGGTTCTCCTCGGCGACGGATTCACGAATGGCGGTCCTCCTCGCCCGCACCGCAAAGGGCGGCATATCGACCTTTGTCGCGCCGATGCGCAAGCACGACCCCCGGGCCAAGACGGCGACGGGCCGGCCAAAGCCCGACGGGGAAGTCTTGAACGGCGTGCGCATCCAGCGGCTGAAGAACAAGTCGGGCACGCAGCCGCTCCCGACGGCCGAGCTCGTGCTCGAGGACATGCGCGGGTGGCTCGTCGGGCGCGAAGGCCGCGGCATCCACGAGGTCAGCACCGTGCTGAACCTGACGCGCGTCCACTCCGCCGTCGCGGCTGTCGGCTACGTCGGCCGCGGCTTGGCCATCGCGAGGGCCTACGCCCGCGTGCGCGACGTCGGCGCCGGAAGGGGCGCGCGGGCGAGGCTGACGCAGAGCCGGCTGCACATGCGGACGTTGGCCGGCATGGCCGCCGAGTACCGCCGCCTGATGCTGCTCGCCCTCTTCACGGCCAGCGTGCTCGGCATCACAGAACACGCCGACGGGTCCGGCGCGGGGGCCGCGTCCGAGGCACTCGGAGCACTAACGCCGCGGCCGGGACTCGCGGCGGCGGCGCTGCTCCGGGTGCTCACGCAGCTGACCAAGGCGTACGTGTGCCGGCCGGCCGTGTCGCTGCTGTTCTCGTGCATGGAGGCGCTGGGGGGCGTCGGCTACCTGGCCAACGCGGAGCAGGAGTACCTCGACGTGGCGCGGCTGCACCGCGACTGCGCGGTGCTGCCCATCTGGGAGGGCACCACGGACGTGCTCTGCACGGATTTCGTGCGGGCGCTGAAGCACGCCGGGGGAGGCCGGGACTCGCTCGACGCGCTCGGCGACGTGATCCGGGGCGGGTTCGAGGTTCGGGGCGAGTGCGCCCGGCCCGACGGCTGGGATCCCGTGGGGGAATGGCGGGAGCTGAGGGCCCGCATCGAGGGCGAGTCGGCCGCCGGCTTGATGGGCGATGCGAGAGACGTGCTCTGGAGGGTGGGAGACTTGCTGGCCGCGGTTCTTCTCTACGTGGACGCCGGTACCGATGGAGATGCGGCGGCGCGTGACGTGTTTGGTCGATTCGTGCAGGAAAAGGGAGCTGCAAGGATGCAAAGGAGGCCTTCTGAGGATGGGCTGGAGAGGGATCTGGCGATTGTATACGGGAGTGTGCCTACCGAGACGATGTCGAAGCTTTGATGCTCCAGGACAGACGAGACAGTATTCCCTTCTGTTCCAGTACGATACAGAGCATTGCCGCATGAACGGCAAATGTCGCACGAATGTGTCCTTATGCGTGGTACAGCCACAATGCCACGTTGTTTTCCGTCCAGGTCTCTTCTCAAAGTACCATCCCTCCCCAGCTGAACAAACTGAGACGTACGTATGCCGGACAAAAGCCACTCGGAGGGCCGACTTGGCATGGGGCTTTGCCTTGCCTTGCGGGAGGAGACGTGCATATCGGCAGTTGAGTGATTGGGATCAAGGAAGAATGGTGAAGAATTACGTAGCGGAAACTAGAGAGACAGGTGTGACTTGGTTCGTCGTGGTTCATCCATGCCATTTACAGAAGGGGGGGTCATGCGTGCAATTAAACGCCCCGGGAATAACGACGAGGAACTGAACCGGTTTGCAGCTCTCTCTCTGTCTCTCTCATTTTTGTTCCTCTTCCTTTTCGTACAGTATCGAGACGACTCGGCTCTCGGCATGCAGAAACATGTACAAGACATGCCTTGGCAAAACGACGTGGCGTCCGCCCTGGCAAACAAGTGACGCGTCTTGATGGCTCTTCTCGCCAACGCTCAGAGAGAAGCAATCGGGTTTGACGCCCTTGTTTGGCCTTTGAACATCGCCCGTGTTTCAGATGGACACCCTCTCTGCCAACTCCCCCCGGTCGCCGCATGACCTCATCGCGACTGAGTGACTGGGATGAAGGCTGCTCTGGATTCGTGAGGTGGCCCAAGTAACACGGTCTGGGCATCCAAGCCATCGAGGCTGACGAAAACCGGCTTCACCCGTTTTCGATTTTTTCCTTCCCCTCGTGGCGTCGGCGTCATTGTCATGTGGCCAAGGTATTGGAGGGACTCGTGCGAGAAGAGGTTGTGAGGTTGTTGGGGGGGGGATACATAATGCATGCAAAGTCCACGTCTCCAGTCAACCATTGAATCACTCATCTTCTACAGCAACTCATCCCCCCCCCCCTCTCTCTCTCTACTTTTGCCCTTGCACACTCACTGCCAACTAAACACCATGGCTCTCGACCGCCTCGTCAGCATGGGCCTCCGGGCCGCCGAGCTCGTCTTCGCCGCCATCGTCGCGGGCGTCACGGGCGACTACCTGCACCACTCGCACGCCGGCAGCTGGAACCTGGGCCGCTTCATCTACGCCGAGGTCGTGGCCGGCCTGTCCATCTTCCTCGCCCTGCTGTGGCTGATTCCCTTTTCGAGCACCTTTGTCCACTGGCCCGTCGACATCTTCATGAGCATCCTGTGGTGGGTAGTGTTTGGCCTCTTGGTCGATGTAAGTTACACGAGCCGGCATGCAGCCATCAACCTCAGCTAACTAACCCTCCTCCAGTTGGTCGGCGGCAGCTGCGGCGCCATCTTCGACTGGGGCAACGTCTCCCCGCGCGGCGACCAGTGCGGCAAGTTCAAGGCCGACATCGCCTTTGCCTTCCTGTCGGCCATTCTCTGGCTCGTCTCCGCCCTCGTCGGCTTCTTCTGGGTTCATAAGCGCGAGCAGCGCGTCGCCAGGGCCGACGCCGCCCACGCTCGCCGTCACCCCTGGTAC
Source organism: Thelonectria rubi (assembly GCA_013420875.1). Classification (NCBI taxonomy): domain Eukaryota; kingdom Fungi; phylum Ascomycota; class Sordariomycetes; order Hypocreales; family Nectriaceae; genus Thelonectria; species Thelonectria rubi. The sequence continues at coordinate 26,800 of WMHX01000023.1, read as the reverse complement.
CGCCGCAGCCACATCTGAGCAAACGAAGTTTCTTGAACAATGTTTCTACTGTTTTGATACCCCCCCCGGAGAGTTCGTGCTGTGCATGGACGAGACGAAGTACTCGGGTCTATGGATTAATGTTTGACAAATGATGGTTACCTTGAACGAGGCAGTGTGCCTCTGTACATATTATTATGACTATTTCCTATTCCAATATGAATTCCTATTTCTACCAAACTTGAGTCCAAGCTGGTTAAATTGTGTGAACCCTGCGTCTGTGTGTCAATACATCAAGCCTGTCGTCACTACCAATATTCAGAACGCCGAGAATACGTTATAAGTCTTACGCTTCGGGTTACCTCCGCAAGCAATTTTGGTTGATGTTAGCACGATTCCTGAAGTTGGTCATGCCATTGAAGTCATTGTTTGGTAGACCAACACTCACGAACCTGACTGAGTATTAGTGTCCAACCATAACGATGTCCGAGAGGACTAACAACCTGTAATGTAACTTGCAACAGAGTAGGAGGCCTCTTCAATGCCGTAAAATTCCGCACGACTTTCGCCATCGAGATTGATACAAGCTTCACGTCCGTCTGCGGAGCGTTGAGAAGCCATTGCCCCCTCAATACATAGGCAGAGAGCAGCCCATTGCCCGCCCCCTCAATAAGCAGAGGGCAGCCCCTTACCCCCGAAAAACACATCAAGGGGGGCGCGGCTTTGCATGAATGGCGTGCCCCCTGTAATATGTACTCACTGTCTGCGTCACGATCCAATTCTTTCGTGGGAGGTTACCGCGTTGGGACGAGCAGCTTTCAACCACGCGCACTTATGGCAATCACCGTCATTGTGGCACATCCACGACCTTGGTTCCTTTGGGAAACTGCAAGGTTCTAGAACGGGTACGAAGCTCTTGACCTCATCGAGATGTCCCTGACAAGGCATCAGGGCACAAGGGCAAGCCACAATATCGATGATGCAACCAGACGCTAAAAGGTGGGGCAGACAGAGCTGGCGCCACCACAGCCACAGCTCGTCTCCTCCACCTCCTCCAAGCTCCTCCTCCTCCTCCAGCTCCTGCGTCACTAGCTTCTCTCCACGAAGCCGTTGGAGCCTCTCAACCTCCTCCTTCACCTCCTTGCTCCACTGTCCGCCCCCCTTGGCAACACTCCCATCAAGAATACTTGCATCATGGACGTCACTCTTTGGCAGCATGACGACGACATGTCGCTGGACGACCTCGACCCTGCAGCACGACCGATCGTCCGCCTGAGCTACGCCGTGTGTATCGGGCTTCGCAAGAGTCGTTGAGCATCACGACAGAAGCAGTCCTTTCAATTGAAGCCGCCATGACGTGGGGGTGAAGCTGCTGGTGGCGTAGATCCCTGATTTTGGTCGCCGAACCCGATTGATGCTGTTTAACGTAGTTGAGGTCAACTCGAAGCTGCCATGGGATACGAGAGTTGGCATGTCTATATAAGATCTAAATCACCCGACTAATCTATCTCACCTCCTCATTAAACAATCCAACATTACCAAAGTTCAATCCCCTCAATTCATTAAATCAAACCACACCACACCAAACCACAACAAACCACAAGATCCATCATCATGTCTGGTCTCATCGAAAAGGTTAAGCAGGCCGTCTCTTCAGACAAGTCCTCCCAGCCCGAAGGCACTCACGGCCATCATCAGAACCGTGCTGCCAACGCCGCCGACCCTCGCATCGACTCTGACCGTGACCACCGCGCTCGTCAGGACGTTGGCCGCACTGGTGAGAACTACTCCAGCACCACCGGTGACCACACCACCGGCAGCGGAGCCTATGGTTCCGAGTCTCGACCCTTCAACACCACTGATGGCCCTGCCACCAAGACCGACGGTCCTCACAAGTCAAACGTCCTGAACAAGGCCGACCCCCGGGTCGACTCTGACCGCGACTACAGCAGCAACATGGGCGCCAACCCCCGAGGTACCTCTGGTGCCGGCTCTCACAACGTTGCCAGCGAGACCACCGCCTTTGGTACTGGCACTCGCTCCGAAGGACTTCGATCGCACGCCGTGGGATCTGAGGGCTACAGCTCCAACGTCCCCGAGGGCACATATGGTACCCACGGCAGCCGAGTTGCCAACGCTGCCGACCCTCGCATCGACTCCGACCTTGATCGAAACCGCAACACTGGCAGTGGTTACACGGGCGAGAATCTCACTTCTGGCACTCACGGCACTCGCGGCCATCACGGTACTGAGACGCTTGGTTCCTCTGGTGCCACCTTCGGCACCTCCAACCGCACTGAGAACCTCGGAACGACTGGCGGCGCCTATGGTTCCTCCACCCAACGCGGTGAGAACTTCGGAACGACTGGAGACACCTTTGGCACATCCGGCCGTGACAACCACGGCACCTCTGGCTCCACCTACGGCTCCAACACCACTGGCCAGCGCCAGGGTGGTCTGGAGCGCACCAGCCGTCTTGGCGGCGGCCCTGCGCCCAACACTGCCGGCCCTCACAAGTCGGACATGCTGAACAAGATGGATCCCCGTGTCGACAGCAACCTCGACGGCAGCAAGACCATGGGCGGCGACAAGACCTTCTCTCGATCGTAAGTCGCCGACCAAACCGCGGATATCCCCCTCCGGTGTAGCCAAGCCCCAACGTTCCTTAACACTCTTCTCCTCAACCACAGAAACGAAACGTCATCGGCGTACACGCACAAGGATCCCACCGACGCTGCTCAGGTGCCCCCTTCGGTTTTGAAGAAGCACATTGGCGAGCCAGTCGTCACCCACGATCATCATGACCATGATCATGCCCGGAGACACAGCGTCTCCCACCAGGAGCAACACCGGGGGTTGTAAGGGATTATGCGATGACGAATGGAAATGTATGAATAGTTTTGGATAGTTCGGATTTCCTTATAATTTACGCCTTCAATCGTATGACTATGTCGTCTCTATGTGAACTTACAAGTGAGTCCATAGGCAGAATGCTCAAGCCAAAGGAAGATTGGTGGTTACGCAATTCACAAATCCGAATGATTTTTCTACCCCTTTTAGCAAACCTTCCAATGCCGACTTTCATGCAAATATCAACTCACCACAGAAAGTAGTATTATACATGTATTCGTACACGTCCCTGCCTTGACCAGGCATTCACCGCACAGCGCATGGATGCCTTATCTTATCGGCTCACCCCTCTTCAAACCCCTCCAACTCCAAACAGATTACCCTAGACCCAGGCAACCAACCCCAAGGTCCAAACCTCTCTCAACATCCAACCGACATCCCATCAACACAACACCTCTTCCCTTCAAACCAAGCATTCCAACCAAATCCCCCCTTCACCATGCCCCCGCCGCCGCCATGACGTCCCCCATCTCGCAAGCCCTCTGGAACGCCCGCGTCCCGCTGCACGTCACGCACCCGTCGGCCCCGACGACGCCCTTCATCACCAGCGTCCCGCGCTTCGGCTACCTGGCCCTGCTGCTGCCGCGCCTGTCCGTCTTCTTCGGCTCGCCGTGCTCCAGCTTCCACTTTGAGGACGTGCAGCTGCGGAACCTGGCCGTCGGCCTGCTCGTCGACCTGTACCGGCCCGCGCTGCCGTGGCGGCTGACGGTGAATGACGGCGTGGGCTGGGACATTGCGGATACGTTTCTCAACTGCGTCAAGGAAGTAAGTTTATTTCCTAAAGGTTTTTTAAACACGGCTTCTTCGTTTTGGTCTGCTATTTTTTTGGTGCTCATATTCTTATGAGGGGCCAGCTCTGACACGTCTGCCTAGGCCGACTTCATCCGCAACGGCAACGCCAACCAAATCATGAAGATGTCCAAGGACCACACCACGCAGCTCTGGAACGCCGTCCTCGACAACGACTACCCGGCCTTCAACCGCATCAACACCCGCCTCCTCAACGCCCCCACCGCCCTCAGGAACGTCCCCATGCGCATCTACATCCCCACCGGCCCGGACGACGCCGCCGCCCCATCGCCGTCCGCCTCGCCGCCCCCGGAAGCCGCGTCCTTCAAGGTGGTCCAGACGCTCGTCCCCGCCAGCGGCCCGGATAGGAGGCCGAGGCTTCTGGGCCAGGCGCTCAAGGCGGCGCTGCCGGGCCTGTTCCCGAGCAGTCGGGACCCCATCTTGGCCAAGGCCGTCATGCACGGCGCGGCGGTGCCGTTTGGGGCGCCTGTCGAGGACCTGATGCGGGAGGCTTCCTATCCCGACGGTTGGCTTTGTCTTGTAATTGTTGTGCTGTGATGGAGCGAGTGGCAGAGCTGTGACTTTGCATGGCGTTTGGGATGGCTTCAGACAGATCGCCTTGTTCTTCATGTTGATATTTCATTAGAGCCAGAAGCAGCGTTTCCTTGAGTTCAGCTCCGAGACATATATAATACTACGTAAATGTGATCTTCTTTCCCATGAGACTTCTGTATGCGTCGTCGACGGCCTTTCTCTTCCTCACCTTTGTCTCTTCATCCTCGTCCATCTCTTCCTCGTCGATATCATCAGAGCCCGAAGCGTGCGGTTCCCAGGCTCGAATCTGCCCATCCATGTGCGAGCTGTAGATGGCACCGAGAGAATTGCCGCCGCCCATGACAGGGCCGACTTGGCGTCCCCCGCCGCCGGCTCCCCGCCACACGATGCTCGAGATCCTATTCCTCCCCATTTCGCTCCCCCGCGGGCCAACGGGATTCATCACGGCCGGGCTACGCAGACGGGTCACGACGTTGCCGTCGTGCAGGTCCAGGAGGAGGATCTCTTGGTCGTTGGCCCACACCAGCAAGTCGTTGCCGACGGATAGGCTGGACGGGGTGATCAGGAGGCTGGCCGTCCTGGCGTGCTGGTTCTGAATGACGGAGCCGAAGCTCGCGAGCGTGTTGGCGCCCGTGGCGGCATCCCACACGCGGATCTGGCGGTCGAGACCGGCCGAGACAATGTACCGGCCGTCATCTGTCCACTGCAGGGCATTGACGGGCTCGTCATGAGCTTTCGCCGAAGCTCGAAAGTGCGACATCTGGCTCCAGTCCACGCCCGCATCCGTCGCACGGTTGAACTTATCTACGATGCCCAGGTTATCATCCTGGTCGAGCTGCGCAATGACGCCTCCCGCACGTCGAATGTCCCATATCCGAACCTTTCCGTCGGAATGGCCGCTGGCGAGTATGTGCTCGTGGAGGGGGCTCCATACCGTTGACAGGACGGGGCCGCCGTGGGCGACCAAGGCCTGGACGGCGGACCCGGACTTCAAGTCGACGAGCCTCACGTTGGAGTGCTGGGTGGCCACGGCCACCAGAAGGTGTTCCGCAATGGGACTCGTGGTGTGGGAGTATATCGTCGCATTCAGGTCGAAGCTGCCCGACAGCTGACAGGTTTGGGTGGCCCAGAGCTTCAGCTTCTTGTCGTAGCCGCTCGAGAGGAAGGCGTCCGGGTCGAAGGGGTAGAAGGCGAGGTGGGTGATGCCGTGGGTGTGTCCAGCGACGTGCTGGTCCCGGGGCGCGCGCGGGATGACGCCCACGGGACGAAAGGTGTAGACGCGGTGAGGGTTCCCGCAGGCCTCGAGGTCCCAGAGCTTGATGGCGCCCTCGACGCCGCCCGAGAGGAGCAGGCGGCCGTCGAACTTTTCGAGGGCGAGAGAGGCTACGCCGGCGGCGTGGGCGCGGATATTGTGGGCGCGCTCAGCGACGCCCGCGGGGTCGGGAGCCGTCGAGGCTTCGCCATTGAAGCGGTGCTGCGGCGCCGGGGCGAAGGAGCGGAGGCGGTGGGAGGTGATGGATCGGGAGAATTCCTGGGGACTGAGGTCACCCGTTTCGCGGGAGAGGAGACGGGCCTGCATTCATCTGGAGGGGTGAAGCGCAGCAGTGATGGTAGCTTGGAGGTGATGACAGCCTGGAAGTTGCCGTGTCGCTGCAGGGTCCCGCTCCCCACATTTGATCAACCGTCTCAAACTCTGTTCAACCTCGCGTCTGCAACTTCGACTCTCCAATTCAGAGGCGGCCTTGTTGTCCTTTGCTCCTTTCTCCGTCTCCAACGACTCCGGAATCGTCCATACCTACCAGGCCGTCGAGTGGAACGCGTCCTAGACGCAACGCAACGCCCAAACAACACTCTGATCAACCATGTTTCATCTTCGACCTCGGGTGAATCAGATAATCACCTGCTCGCGAATGCCTTGAACCTAGAGATACGACCACTCACCAAGTTCTCACATCGGCATGGAAAAGCTTATAATCATGGATGACTCAAAGGATAATCAGACCGACATTCCCATGGAGGACCCCAATGAGCCCAAGTCCCTCATCTCCTCGGATGGTGAAAAGCCTCCCGCAGAAATCTCCAAGAGACGTCGACATGCAACCCTTTACGATGCAGTGGCTGGTATGTAAAGCCTCCATGCTCCCAGAATACTACCCGAGTCTCATCATTTGCAGGGAATGTTTCGTACAAGCAAGGCATCCAGGGAGATATTGAAGCGCCACCGCGAGAAGCAAAGACAATCAGATATTCCACCAAAGAAACCCCCTTGGCTCCGGATGAAGTTTTGTTCCGGCGACAGGACGCACCAGAACGTTATCTCGAACATGACATCTACTATGCCAATGAGCGAGACCTACCCCAGGCTGGCCAAGGCATCTTACCAGAGAGCGACCTGCTCAAGGCCATCCACAGCTACGCAAGCGCCTTCTACAGCGCCAAGAGCCGTGACGGCCAAGCTCCTGGCAACGCCAAAATAGCCGAGCGAAGCATGGACGAGACGGCCCTTCTGGCTTTCGGTATCCTGCTCGAGGAAGCTGGCAAGGAAGTCCTCGGTCGGCGCGGCCATCTCGTCTTCACTGAGGGGGTCGAGGATGCTCCTGGTTCCGACGGCGGTGGAGACGAGGTGGCGCGTGATAGTGCACCCGTCATTGGACATCACGATGTTGCTATACGACGAGGGCCGAAGAGACGGAAAGTGGCAGACACCGACGACGAGTAATATCGCGACTTGGCCTCGCCCAAAACCAGTGGCGATGGTGATGCGGTTGGGGCGGCAGGATTCCCGCGCGCTCAATCGGAGCCGTTGGTGACTGATCAGTGATCGACGCACGCCAGTGATACGCCAGGCAAAGCCGACGCTGCTTTGCTCCGAATCCCCTGCATCTGACTCGGGGGGAGGTCCATGGTGACGAATTCGGATCAAAGCCCGACTCGGAAAATGGTTGATCTCCTGCACTAATGCAGGTGGAAGCACAACGACTCCTGTTCGCATCCGCATCCGGGGAAGTACTTTGGACTTTTTTGCACTCGCACAACCTCACGACGCGGATCAATGACTCGGAAAACGGCCACGCCCAACCCATTGGTCCGAATCCGAAAGATCCGGGGAAACCACCAACTCGGGTGACATCAATTCCCACGGGCAAGGGAGGCGGAAGGATTTTTCACCTGTCAGTCGTGGCGGCAAGACATTCACGCCGTTACGGGTGCACGTCTTCTTTTTTTTCTCGCAGGGCGCTACGCAAAACAGATGCAACATGGTTGGCCTCACTGCCCCGCCCGCGCTGGCGCAACGTTGAGCTTGAATACATGGATAACTGACCTCGGGGACGGCTGTTTACCTCGGGACATTGCTCGTTGTGTTGGGTGTTGGTAGAGGTGGTTCGATGAGGTACTCGGATCGAGATTCGAGATGCGGGAGGAAGCCCAAATTCGACCTTGGATGGCGAAGGCCTCGGCACGTCCACATGTAAGGAACGACAATACGCTACGCAAACGCAGTTGTCTTGGGTTTCATCCGGAGAAGTTTTGACAAGGCACGGAGCATCAAGGACAGAAAATAAGGCGGACGGGATGCAAGACTTCGGAGCCGCCTTGGATTGACTCGTGCGGTTACCTCCGCAAATGCTGCTATAGTCTTCCATTCTTGATATATCTCGGCTTGGGGTGATATAGGGTCCGTAAGGGGCATGCAAGAAAGGCCCGTCACTTTTTTTTGGTCGCAGACATGGCTGCGTTAGTGCTATGCATGCTCGGCTTGTGCCGAAATTAATTGGGTAGAATTGCAAAGCCAAAAGAGAGACGGGAAAATGCATCAATGGATTGCAAAAGTCGATACAACCTGGCTAACCTATATCGAGATTTGGAATCCAATGTAGATTGCACTTCGGTCAGCCCGCCGAACACAATCCCAACCTCCCCTCTTCGAGAGTGCTTACGCCCCCGAGGCCCGAGTTACAAAGGATGGATGACCTGGCTGGCGTGCAATGGAAGCTCGGTCAACCGGTCAACCGGTCAACCGGTGAAGGGACGTTCTTGTTCATGATTGCGTCACAATCAGTCTTCCAACGCGGTCGAGATCCTCGGTCAAGGAAATTCTAGACGCAAGCCCCGTCATCAAACTAGACACGGCAAAACACGCCACTTCTGTCTCAACCTGAAACCCAACCTCCAAAGGAATGGGGGGGGAGACAAAAATTAAGCCCTGGGTAAAGTGCCCTTTTTTTTCTCTCCCTCTCTCTCCCTCCCGCACCGTTGTCTGGAGTAGGCGCCACGGGCACCTCGATGATACAGCCACCAAAAGCCGGCCCCCCCCCCCCCCCCCCCCNNAAAGCCGGCCCCCCCCCCCCCCCCAGCTTCAGCCTCAGATGCCCTGAGCTCCCCCCTCCGGAAGGTGGGCGAACACGGCGAACAGGACGACCATGAACAAAAAAAAAAAAACCGGGTGACCCGTTCGTTCCTCGATGCTCGGTGCTCGGTATCGGTACATGGAGGGTGGTTGGGGGCGGGTGCAGCGGGTTCTGCTCTTTCTTGCGCATTTTTACATTTACCCTGGAGACGTGGAGGAGCTTGCTTGGCATTTGTCCCGATTCTGTCGAAAGGCTTGCGCGGCCCTCTCTCGCTAGGACCAAGAGGAGGAAGACTTTTGAACATGGGTCAGGTCATGACAAGCCACCACCACCACCACTCTTCACAAACATGGATTGCCATGGTGGACGGGATCGTCAGCTCTCTCTGCGTGCTCTCATGTCAAGTGGAGACGGGGTCAGATCAGCCGCAGAAGAAAAAATGTCACAGGCAGCTAGCTACCTACGCATTGAAAGGAAACCGGGAAATAAACGTCTTCACCGACTTCGACTTCGTCCATCTCGGCGCAGCATCCTCCTTGCGGCTCAAAAAGACCCAGGTTTGCCCGGTCCTCTCTCTGCATGTCCCTTGGCCGCCGACGTGTTCAAATTTTTTTTTTTTGGTCTGCAGAATAATTCCCGCTTGAATTCGGACGCCATACCTAAATGTCCAAACACGGTAATGCCTCATTCACACAATCACACATCACATGGTCGTTTCCCAATCTCGGCCGTGGGAGCGAGAAGGGGGAAAAGCCGTGGTCAGAGGAATGGAGCCATGGCCTCATGCCGAGCCCGCGGAAATAAAATAAAAAGGGAAAGAGGAAAGAAGGCAAAAGAAGGACAGCCTTCATCCCTGCGGTCCTGTCGTTCCCCTCGCATGCCTGGCTTTCCACCTACCCAAGGTTAGTAACCAACGCTCACACCGCAGAAACATGCGAATCCAATGACAAAAACCGGCAAAGGACCCTATGTCCCTCGTTGCGCGCGAGACACCGCTCGGTGCCCACATTTCCGGGAAGCGTCGAAGGCTGCCCCCATGGTTGATGCTTGACGAGGCTTTCTTTTCAACCTTTTTTGTTTGCTCACTGGACGACGGGCGTGTGGCGATGGATCGTGTTGCCGGGGGATGAGGGGGAGAAATACATGCAACATGCACGTTTGCTTTTTTTGCGCCAAGTCGTGGGGTCCCCGACTGCGGAAGCTAACGACGCAGTGCATCCGTACTGTACATTGGCAGAGCGGACGAAGGCAGCAGAAGAAACGTCAGGTCGTCAAATGCTGGGGAACTCCGACGTGCTTGCATCGCCTATCATATCATATCATATCATCAAGTCTGCGTGTGTCATGAGTTCTTCCCGGCCGTGTCCATGTGTCCCTTTGTTTGCTTACCCGCCCGTTGTTCAACTTCGTATCCTGACTGGCCAAAATACTACCAGCATCTCGTCATGTGTCTGGCTGATCCCTCCAACGAGATCCCTGAGAAAGCCACCGATTTGGTCATGGACTGGGAGAATGACGGACCTTCGGCCGCTTGTATGAGTACATGTGCCCACGGTAGTCTTTAACCGCCTCGTTGGTGCAAGCATCCCCCTCCCAACGTGATCGTAGGAAGTTCAAAAGGCTTCTCTGCACTCCATCCCTCCACCGGTCTTTCATCTCGGTAACCGGGATGCGTAAAGGTCGAGAGATGCCGCCTCTCGTCGGAAAGCCGCCAGATTCGACATGGGTACGAGATCGGACATGGAGGATAGGTCAGTTGGGGGTGTGGTTCCGGTTCGCAGCGCGAAGGAGTGCGTGCAAGCCAGGGACGAGATGCCTACCGACCTCGTCCACCGGTTGCTGGCGTCAATGCGGCGCGGGGGGCGTGTTTGCCCATCAGCCAGAGAGCCCACGGGACCAGACGGCATGGCACGAGGGCCCCATGTGTGCATCAATCTGGACTGATCAATGCTCGATATTCCTCCTCGCCGCAAGCCAAGGCACACATCTGAGCTCATGGCGGCAGTTGTGCTGAGGGCGTGGTGGTCCGAACTCGGGCCCGACGAAACCCAGATCAAGTGCTCCCTGGCGTAGTTGGCGCATGCAACTTTCGAATCGGGAGTGCCCTTCTGCATGGGCAATCGTACGATGGATGATGCAAAACTTTGAACCTGGACTGTTGGAATCCTGACGGCGATGGAGCTAAGTTGGTACATATATGTGACAAGGCAACGCCTTAGCCGCTAAATGGGGCGTCCTTCTCGTAAAACGGCCGAAGAAACTGACAGATCATAAAGAAGAGGCAGAGTTTGTAAGGTTGTTGCTGACTGAGTGGGTTGTACGAAGCGTGGAAAGACCGAAGGCTCCGTAGGGAGCTTGCTGATGAACACCGAAGACGGAAAGGGATGAGAGCCAAGACCTGGAAACTCCATTAGGAAATCAATTTTGCTCTGAATTCCGCATGGGGCTTGGCATCGGTGCCGCCACAAAGACGAGAACAGTCCTGAGGGAGATGAGCGGAGGCATGCGATTTCCAACAATGCCATTCTTAGGGCTGGAACCAGTATCTCGCTCTTCCAGGGCATCCGAACCAGCCTGGAGGTGCATCGGCGCACCCAATCGATTGGGACGTCCATCGACTGGAGAGTCCGTACCTGGAGCCAGCAGGGGGTAAAGCCCGACAAGGTAGGTCATGGGACGGACTATCATGGCCCTGTTGGTTCTCTCGACTCCTTCGTGAAAAGCCACGACGCACGAGGTTTCTTGCTTTGCCGCGTCAAGCAGCAGTCGACTATTCGTACCTGTACTTCTTCGCGGGAGGGAAACTAGGCAGGACGACTACTGTACGAGTGCAGTAGCGATTTTTTGGGGCGGCTAAGACTAACCGCGGATATCAGTCAGCTGAGACCAACAAGCGGATATCCAGTCGAGATAAGATGTAGCAGAGACGTAGGCTGACGACATCATCAGCAACAGCGGCGGCGCGCGGGTGATGAACGATCCCGGGACCCTGTACTCGTATATGAGATGGTCCGTGGTGTAGTTGTCGCATTGATGAGACAAGACGAAGAATCGCACAAAAGCTTGTGCACGCAATTAATTGTGCCTCGACGACGGAATAAATTAAACCTCAGGTACCAACGTTGAGAAAAGAAATCTTCTGGAAGGAAGTTGTGGGGGAGTCGGATGAAAAAGCCCGATCCAACCGTTGCATCTGACAAGTCAGGGCGCTTACGTAAGGTGCCTGTTTTGGCAGGAAGCTAGGAACACACAACGCAACCAACAATGGAAGGATCCGGAAAACTTGATGGAAACAAAATGCGGACGGTCATTGATTCCATCCCGGGCCCGCAACAGACCGGGCTGCACCTAGACTTCGGGGCGCGGTCGAATTTGAGACGGTGGCTGCTCTTGGTCTGCCAAGCCGACTTTACTTTTCGGACCAAGGGAATCATCCCCTTGACGATTCAGGTCCCTTTCACGGACCCGAAGCGAAATTCATTCCCTCCAACGCCCGGTACCCGACAGCACCGACGTCCAGAAAACCCCAGGGCCGACCGACCCCCTCCGCCGAAGGCCCAGGGGGTGAAAAACGTGGCTGCACGGGCAAGACACCGTCGCCGCTGACTGCATGAACGGATTGGGGAACATTGCTTTTTGCTGCTCCAAGTTGGGAAGGAAACCCGTCCTCGTTGCCGTCTTGCGGGCGGCGGCAAGTGATGAACACAGCTAGTCGCAACCCCCTAGGAGAAGTGGCAAAGACGGCAGACGGGTTTCCCGTCTTCGACATTTCGTTGATCAGGCCGCAAGATCGACAGCTATAGTCATGTACTTGCTGTGCCTTGCCTTAGTTTCAAACCACCGGCTTGGATTCAAACCTGGACCCCTCCCCCCCTGGTTGGAGATCCCTGGGATGAAGGTTCCTTGCGCCAAAGGCTGGGAATTTCGCAGCTCGAATTGAACCAATTTTTTTGAGATGAGATGAAGCAGATGACGACGGCACCGACCACCGGCTTTTGGAGGCGGCCGAACCACGCCCCCCGGAGGCTTTTTTCTTCGCGCCAGCACTGGATCGTCACCCAACGACATGGACTCGGCTCCTCTGGCGTCTCAGGGGGAGGCAGGCTTGCGACGCCTCGTCCAAGTCGTGGGGATGAAGGCGCCATCGTCGATTGGACGAGGAGAAGGCGAGCCATCTCTTCTGGTGCCTGTGGGAGTGCGGGACTATACCGGGGGGACCGGGACAGCAACAGGCGCGAGAAGGGGACTGAGACACGAGTCGACCATCCATCGTCTGCGTCGTCGACGACGGAAGTGGCGTTTCCTTCCTCCGCTGCGCCCACTTCCCGACGACTTCGGGGGGGATGTCTTGACTTGTGTCTTTGTGCTTCCGCCCTCGGTGCACCCGTAATCGTCTTGCCTCCTTGGTCCTTTGGACACGGGGATATTCGTATACGAAGTCAACGACGCAGTGCTATACGGCGTTCCGCCCCTGACAGGAGTGCCGGCCGCTAAGACATCCCAAGGTTCCAACACCTTGTCGTCTCCCAGGGCCACGCTTCCGCCACGTTTTTTTCCGCCGCTTCTCAGCTGGGTCGCGACTTTTGCGACCTGCGCGCGCACGCTGCCTTAGCTTCTTGTGTAGCCTGCCGCAACTGTTTCGACCAGTCGGAGGTCCGGTCATGTCGGTGGCCGCCTGCCTGCGTCCATTTTCTTCTTTCTTTTGCCTCAACGGAGAGATTGGTTCACCGTTGACAATGACTGGGGGGGGGGGGCGACGTGCATTCGTCCATCGTACAAAGATGCAAGCCTTTCGTCTAGACTTCCGGTGCAGTAGCACACACGAGAAAGAAGCGACTCACCAAGCTAGAAGGCGCGGCGAGGAGGACTAGGTCCAATATCGAAGCTCATCAGGGCGAGGCCGTTCTTAATCATGTGGATGGTGTTCCGTGAGCCGTGTGTGTGTGGAAATGTCTCTGATGAATCAGGTCCAAGGCGACGGGAATGGCACACGCCCGAAAACTTGGAGATGGTGTGCGCTTGTACCGATACCTCGAGCGTCTTTTTCCCCTTCCACGGCCGCAGAAGAAATCACCACTCAAAAGCTAAAAGAGACCTCTCTGTGCCTGGTCCGCAGTAGTGTCCGAGGAAACGATTCCGCGCCGCGCCGGCCCGTGGACGGTTTCGACCTGGGGGCGTCGAAATGTGATGGATTCGTTTTTTTTTCCCCTTTTTTCTGTCGTCTTTTCTTTTTTTTTGCTTTCCCCCCCTTCCCCCTGTGTGCACTCTCTTCGGGCGTCTTTTCTTTTTCCCGCCAGGGAATCGGTCACACGGGATTTCCCATGCGCCGCAGCGCCGCAGCGCCGCACAAGGGAGGGCGCGCCTGAACCCGAACCCGAGCTGCCCCGTCCGTCCTTGGAGAGACGTGAAGGGAACTCCCCCAGCCCAGGGGCGTGGAACTGACGATGGCGAAAACAAAAACCGACGATGCGAGGGGCCTGGGCTGGCCGGCCTCTCGGGGAAGGAATCGCCCCCCCTGACTTGCTGCTGAGGAGGGCGGGTTGCGTGTGTGCAGACCCGGCGCCGTGTCGTCGGTTCCTCCCAAGCCCCAATCCCATCCAATCCTCCCCCCAGCGGGTGTGGCGGCTCATGATCAATCTCTCTCCTTGACGATGAGATGATGGGAATCACAAGACTTGCCTCTGTAGGGAAAGAGGTCAATCTTGCTCACCGTTCCGCCGGGCGCGTGTTTTCACTACTGGGTACCTTAGGTACTTAGGTAGGTGCGCGGAAGGAGACGTCGATATGACAACATGTGCTGTGATGATTTGCATCGTCAGGTTACCTGCAGTCATTCGAGGAGAATATGGCTGAGCTCCTCCTTCTCGGCTCTTCTTGCGGCCGCCCAGCCTTCTACTGTAAGAACTTTGTCGACCTCCACTCCTTCCACGGCTCCTCTGGAAGGGGGCACACACACTTGTTGGATTTTTCTTCTTCATCGCCTGTCATCGTCCCACCCGGCCGAAGCGACGACGCCTTCTTCCATGCCAGGGCTTCTCAACTACGAAACTAGCGGCGTCCCAGCGATCTGGGAGACCAAACCCAAGAAGCTGATGGAGGTCCCGCACCCTCCTTCTCCCAAGCGGAAAAACGGTCGCTGGCCGGGCCTAGGGGGCGCCTGCGCAATCAAAAAAGTAAATGATCATATCATTGCTCGAAATGGAGGGCGTTTTTTGAACAGATGCTTTCCTTCAGGACGTCTAGTACCGATACTTCTGACGAGCGAAACCCAAGTTGGTATCATGATTTCGTTATTCTCACACCTCTGACGTTGATCACATGAGGGGTTACGCTAGGAGAATGTCTGGAGAAATGTTTCTGTGGTCGTGGTTCGCCCCCCGTGTGTAGCCCAGACAACAGCAAGGAAAAAAAAAGTTCGGTCATGAGAACGACAACCGAGCGCAGCTGTTTTATTCAACTTCCTGGGAAAACGATCGAAGACGGGTGGCGTCATCGCCGAATGCCCCTGCTCCATGCACAGTCCTGAGCTTGGCGATGGCACAAAACACGGCGAAATGCAAGCCCTCGCAATCGGCTGTATCATGATCTCCTGGCTGCTTTGACTGCCATCGGATCCGCGATGCACGAGCGATGGGGGGGCCCCCCTGCCCGTCATCTCTCTCTCAGTCTCCAGCTTCGTGCGAATAGGCAACATCGGCATTTTTGCCTACTTCGGGCTGTATTAGCCGGCCCTGTCAATACAAGATAGTGACGGCGCATTATCAGCCTTCGACAGCGAAGGATAACTACCCGCACCCCGCAGCCTCAGGCCCCTTGATCCTTGCCTTGGGTGCCTCGAGCAGGCCCTCGCTGCCACGCAGGGCTGTCAAAGTTTTCTCGCTCCCTCTGACCTTTGCCATTTGCCAAGTGAAAGGAAGGGATCGGATCGACTAGCGTGATACGTGAGCGAATCCGTCCTTGACGGGCTGCCGAGACGAGAAGGAGGGTATAAACGAGCATTGTATATGTGTCATGAGGGGTTGGGCAGCAGCCATGATTCCTCGCTGATCGGAGCTTTCGACTTTGTCAATGTGACATCAGAGCCGAGCATCGAGAGCAAAACATGTCTGTAAGGTAAAGGTTCCCGCGACTTGGAGTCTTGGATGCGGGGTGGGCGAGGTTGGGCTGTGGTCGGGCTTGGGGAAGTTGGGCACAAAGAGCGCCGCACGCCAGAGTTTGATCAACACGGCGAACGCTGCGAATCCGTCAGGTCGGAGCCCCGGATCGACAGGACGAAAGAAGAATACCGGTACTCGCGGCGCAGCTTCTCGACGGTAAGGAAGCGATGCTGCAAAGGTGTGCCCAGGTTTGACCGAGAGGGTCGTGCATGGCTTGGTTACGTAGGAGGGACGTGCCGGAAGGGATCACACCTCACCCAACGTCAGGTACGGAGACGGCAGGTACAGCAACTTCGGGGGCCTTGAACCGACACCGTCGTCATGAGGAAAATGAGTGGTTGAACATGCAGTCCAGGGTCGAGTCAGATGTCGAGGCGAGTCTGATCGAGCGCAGGTTTGAGGCCGTCGGGGCGCACCATGACCGAAGGGGGACCCATCTCGCTCCCAGCTCGGACGGAGAATCATGGCGTGGGAAGAGTTTATGCGGTAAGTCGAGTCGGACTGTCGGCTGGTGTCTCTCCCGACGACTTATGCACGCAATGCAGCGAGCCATGCTCCGCCTGCTGCGTGCCATCGAGGACGTACCGACGAAGGAGCACGTGTTAGTGGTTGAGGAGAGTGACGATGCATTCGATAGATTGCCTCTCGGGAGACTCTCGCTCACCTGTCAAACTCGAGCCGTCCTGATCTGAGGGGAGGATATAAAATAGTCAATGCCAAAGTGGATTTGGCCGGAGATGAAGTCATGTTCCAGAAGCCTTCATTGCAGGGGCGGGCTGTTCCATGGAGCTTGGCGTCCTCAGCAAAGGCAACTGCTCTCGGGGGGGGGGGCATGACTTTCTGTTTTTCTGGGTCGGCATGATGGATCGCTTCAGGCGCTTCGGAAGGGTGAAGGGTGGGTTGGAGGCTTGGAGATGAGGGCTGTGGACCTGGGCCGAAGAAGCGTCGCGAAGCCACATGGAAGACCACGAGATTCCAAGCCGGACCAGTGCACGATGCACCATGTAGGTACGGTGCAACATTGCAACCTCACCTTTGGTCATGCTGGTGACCGCCTCCCGTCCGTGTTGCGCTATGTGCTCACGGAAGAGACCCCACAGGAAAAGGTCATGATCTATCGCTGACGCCGAGAATGGATGTCAAAACGCAATCAGCAATGTCAAAAGGAGGGGGCGAAGAAAAAAAAAAAGGGCCAAAGGAAGTGGGAAGATGCGGTGAAGGCTGCGCGATGGTGTTGGATGCTTTCTCGCGGACTTCTTCGACGCGGCACTGTGGTGGGCGGATTGATAGGTTGTCTCTAGCAGCATCCTTAGCACCACGAGAACCCTTAGTAAGGCGAGCGAGCAGTTACTCATCACCAATGAGAGCGGGTTCCACAGAAGGCAAGTCTGGGAGGCAAGAGTTGCAGGCTGCGCTTGCTTCCCGAGTGCTTCGTGCGAATACGGCACTTCGCCTTCTACCAGATGATGACTGCGTACCTCGCATAAGTTCCAGTCGGCAAGGGACCCTCCCCACCGAGACATTTCGAAGGCGTAATGGATTGCATGGAGTCGTGGTCCTCGTGGCCATCCAATCTGTCAGTCAATGGACGCCTGGGGTAAACCGTCGTTACGGCACAAGCACAAGCAACACCCCTCCTGGCCCAAACAATGCCAGTCATCGAGGAAATCGGCGGATATATCTAATTATGCAACAGATGCTAGTTTCACGATTGTACCGCGGGGAGGCGCGTGCGTCTTGTCCAGCCAGGTCGACCGCCTTGAAGGGATGACACTGACAGCGACAGGATGAGGACACCGACAGACGACAGGCGGTCGACATGCGGCTGGAAGAGGAAAGTACGGTAATTAGCAACACGGCAGCTACGAATGCTAGTCGGTACGACGGAGGGTCGGGGTCATCAGCGGCCATGAACCCATGCATGCATGCCCTTCCATGGACACATCGACGACGCCAACGAAGATGATGCCTACCCATCATCCATGGCTGGTCTCCCGTCCGCTGCATCCAAAGTCAAGTGCTTGGAAGAATGGAAGGCCACCGAGGCCCACTCATCATCTCCCCAGTCTCACTTCATCGCACGTATCAGGTTACGCGCACTCTTGGAGTATTGCTCGGATTATCCTCAGGGTGCTATTCTGGGCCTTGCTACGGAGTAGAGATTCCAGAAGAAAGACTCATCAGGGCCAGGGCCGGTGGCCTCCCAACCTCCCACGGCAAATTGGCGGTGACAGCACGTTGTCGTCGGTCGGTAATGCCCCGACAGACGGGAGAGCCTTGTGATCTAATGCTTTTTTAGGTTCAAGACCGGCGAAAATCAAGCCAATGCAACGCTCACCGCATGGTGGTACAAACGGTTGCAAGGCTTTCTGCTTCGCCCTTTTGGACGTTCGTCTTGCCCGGTGACCCTGCCCGCGTCCCAGAACAGCATCGCCGACTTGTTTGCGGCCGTGTCGACGAAGGCTTTGGAACTGCGGGGTGCAACCCATGTACCGATTGGACGACGAGGCTGGCGGCCAAGGCTGCATCGGGAGCTAATTATGTCGAGGCTTCAGGCTGGACGGATGCTCGGTGCAGTCGACGAAGACGTTGTGTACGTACTTCTTTCCGAACTCTGATCGAGGGTTGGAAGGGATCGACGGTGCCCGTTTCCTAGGTCGCATCTGGGCAAAGGCTAGTATCGGGCTGCGAGCTGCGGCCGACCGTGTTTCCTGGGCAGGTCTGAAACCTGGGCGCAGCGCTGGTTGGTCTGTTTGTATGCCGATTCCCTGAAACCATGCGTCTTGACGCTTGAGCGCGCCTACCAAGGCGCTGGAGAGTGCGGCCTGATTTATCATGGCTGATTCAGGCCTTGACCGGTCAACAAGACAATGTTGCAAAGGGCTGGCTAGTGAAGTCCTGATCAGGTCCTGGCCAGTGAGGCAGGCGTAGCGTCTTCCGAATATCACGGCGATGAACCAGTGCGTTCTCCAGCGTCTGATTGTTGCAGGCGTTTGCGGAGGGGCGGCTGTTGATGGACAAAGTGGAGATGGCTCGGGATGGGTTTGATTATCACTGACGGTGGGCGTGTGCTGCAGAGGTACCTAACCAAGACTCGATTGTGTTTTCAACGGCATTCCCGACGAGGACGAGAAGAGGCGGAGAGACGGGTACCTGAATTCCAGCTCGCCTCCCGTGCTAACAGGAAGTGAGTTTGTTGCTGGTAAAGGCAAATTGCGGCCAACGGTGCATGGCAAAACGGTGCTCTAGCTGGCAATGGCCGCGTCTTCCGTTTGAACGAATACCGCTCGCTCACTGCCTTCAGGTTGTCGCGCGTCACTGGCCCGTCATCACCAACAAAGCAATTATTGCGCCGGACGTTTTGCCCGGCTGAGCTCTTGTTCCGCAGCCCGCCCCGCTCCTCTGCTGTGGCTGTCGCTCACCGCGCACTCGGCCAATGGCGCAGGGCAAAAAGAATTCAAAGCTCCCTCACGTGGCACACGGCAACTCCCACTTCCCACCCTCCAACTTGGAGCTCAGTGCGGTCCGCAACTCAACCCATCCCGGTCGGGGGTCACGGACCACGGAATGGAATTGAAAACGTTCGTTTCTCCTGGGTACCTTTGTGCCTCCCCACGGCAGCAGTCGCAGTGTTACTGTACCGGCTGTGCGCTCTCGACCAAGTTGCTCCGTTGTGTTGTCCAGGACATGATGCATCATCCATGAGTGGCTTTGCCGACGACCGATGGCTGATGAGGGGATGGACCGGGACCCGTATTCCTTCAGTGGCCCTCGGAATGCCTTGGCCTGCGTCGATGCGACCAGCCTCTCGTCTTTCCAGGATGGCCCTTCCTGATGCTGCTGCACTCCGTCTCGCATTTCAAGTCCCGTGATGAACACGACGGGGCTTGAAAGCAAGTCCGTGCCAGGATATGCGCGCGGTACATGTACACGGGAAACCACGCGACTGTTGCACTGACGCCACGTACCTTATACTATTGGCCTATCCCGGTTGCCCACCTCCACCGACCTGACAGGTAAATTGTGGGCTGGCGAGGCTCCCGAGTCGCCATGTCTCGGATGGACGACTTCACTTGCGCGCACCGCAGCCGTCTAAATTATTTGCACAGAGCGATCACCTCCATGAATGACATGCTGATGGAGGATTCGTGCTGCCATGCCCGTCCATCATTGAAGCAGTCGCTCTCACTTGGTTGCTCACCCACACATGACCCCGTATCCACCGTAGTTTCGAAATCACAGCGCAGTGCGCCGCAGTCACTGTCGCAGTGGAGCCCTCCCGTCTCTCACGAGGCCGTCGATTGCGCGCTACTCGACTTCATCACTGGGGGAAGGGCTTCGTCCTCTCCCAACGGAACAGTCGAGAGAGACTGGCCCACCATGGCGCTCCACGTTCCCTCTCTTTAGTCAGTGTGGCTCTGCTTGCTCTCAAGGTGTCGACCGCCGCGCAGCTCCGCGTTCAGCTCTGCTTGCCCGCTGTTTGCTCGCCCAGGTCGCCGCCGGCTGGCCTTGTCCCTTTGGCTGGTGGCCTTGCATCGTTCCGTGGCCGCCCCCCCCCCCATCCATCCTTCTCCTATCGAAGAGTTGCGGTGTTGAGCTGGCGTGCGTCGCATCTCGCGCTTGTTTGCTTGCTTTTTGCCAATTTTTTTTTCTTCTTTCGCATCCTTTGCCGGCCCTTTTCTTGCTCCCCCCCCTCAAACTCGGGTTTCCAAAGCACAACGAACCGCGCGCGCCCCCGGGTGTCCGCCCTCATACGACAACGCCCCCCAATTAACTCTTTTGCATCTTACCTTGGCCGGCCTGGCCCGGTCTCCTCTCTGGCCTCGTGCGGCAGTAACTGAACAGCCGGCCGAAACTCTTTGTCACTCGTCATCGCCAATAGCGAAGCGAGTCTTTTTTGTGCAAAGCGACTCCAGTTTCCACCACGCACCCCCTCAGTGTTGGCCTCGGGATCCTCATCGGCCAGCAAGGAAGGGAGCAAGCAACGCAGGCGGGAGGGAGAAGCAGCCCGGCCGTCGCCTCCAGCAACGTCGCCCGTTATTTGGTGACCAAGCAAACGGCGCTCGACGCCCTCATCTCCATCTCTTACGTAGGTACCTGAACGGTGCCCCCTCCACTTCGATCCCTCCCAGCCGAAACCCCGAGTACATTCGTACCTGACCAAACCCCAGGCAAAAGGCGGTTCCAGGTACAGTGACTTGTCTTCAACGGCAGGCGTGTGGGTTTGGCAGAAAAAAAAAACGGGCTCGCAGGGGACGCCGGCGACATCATTCATCCCCAGTCTCGTCAAGACTCTCGCCAAGCAACCGGGTTCCTCGACGCCCCTGGGCCCTGCTAGCCCCTCCGACTGTCAAAAGTCGGCAGGGTCGGTTCCTCAATTGGCTCTCAGTAGCCTCTCGTCAACGCCCACACCCCGGCTCAGACCATCTTTTGACTCTTGCTGGAGCCTTGAGGCTGTTGTTTGGACCCCCCCCGGTCAGTCCTCTTGCCATTAGTGCCGCCATTGCGAGAGAGTTGCGCTCGCTCGCGCCCTCAATCTCGACGTCCGTCGACATCATACCGTTTCCCCGTCACAACTCACTCCCACTCACACCTCTCCTCCCACTTCCCTCCCACCTCCGTGACCTCAGGTCTCCAATCTCTTTCCCTCACCCTTCCCTTCCCCTTCGCCTGGCCTTTCGCCTCGCTCCGCCTCACCTCGTCCCTCAGTCTTCCTTGCAGCGTCGCGCGCCCTGCCCGCTGCCCAGCCCCACTGTCCTGTCCCTGGAGCAAGCAAGCAGCGAGCTGGTCGAATCTCGCTCGTCTCTGCCCAACTGCTGATCCCGCCGCGTCGCCGGGACCGCTTGCACTTGCGCCTGCCCCCGGGGCCTTGCTTGGTACCTCGTTGCGCACTGCGCACTGCTCGCTGCCCGGACTCGACCTGTTCGCCCTTCTGTCAAACTCTGCCCTCCCTCCCACCTCCTCCTCCCTCACGCATCCATCCTCTGACGGTACGGTACTTGTCCCGTCCGTACATGTCATCGTCCCCAGTCGTTCCGGACACGCCCGCCCCCATGCCGACCCGGTCTCTCAACTGCCATTGCTGAAGGGCCCAATTATCGTCGCCCCTCCAGCTCCCAACTACCAGGAAGCTCGTCTCCCCCGGGACCCTCTCGCCTCGCCTCTTGTCATAGCTGTCTATGGCCACCGCCTCTCTGTGGTCCCTGCTTTTCTCTTCGTCTCACTCCTGATTATGTGTGCAGGTACTACTGTACATATATAGCACCAAGCATGGATCCAGCACCTCCCGACAGTAAAAGGCCTCGCCTCTCCTCATGGCCGCCCGCCGCACCTCAACAAGGCGTATCACTTCCGCATCCTCACTCTCATCCTCACCACCCTCAGTCGACCCATCTGCCGCCTCCTCCGCCGCCGCCGCCCGGCGCGCTACACCATCCCGGCCCGAGCCCGTATCAACACTATCCTCCTCGAACACTCGAACATCCCTCCGCCCCTCCGACGCCTGCCTCGTCTGGCCCTCCTCATCACCACCCTCCGCCGCCGCCGCCGCAGCAGCAGCACCCCGAAGTTGATCGTCGTCACCATGAGCCAGAGCCCTACGCTCCCATGCAAGACCACTACCGGCAGCAACCGCCGCCGCCCCACCAGCAGCAGCAGCACTCGCATCACCAGCCTCCGCCTCCCTCGCCGGCGCATCCTCCCTACCAGCCGTATCCTCCTCGGGAACCTCCTATAAAGCGGGATCCCGCCGAAGACCAGCGCCGGCCGACCTCGACGGGCCATGCGCATGCGCCCGAGGGCCTACCCTCCACACCGCAGCTCGCACACCCCCCTCCACCTCCGGGCGCATACTCGGAGACGCAACCACGACACATGAATTACGACAACCCGCCGTCCATGCCCCCGACCCCGGGCGGCTACCGAACGCCCAGCTACCCTCCGCCCACTCCTCTCCCACATCAGGCGTCGTACGAGCCGCAACCTCCTCCGCCGCCGCAACAACAGCAGCAGCAACAGCAACCGCCGCAACAGCAACAGCAACCACCGCAGCATGGTGGTTTTGCGCCACCAGGAACCCATGGACATGGACCCGCAGACTTCTATAGCGTTTACGTACCACCGAAGAAGAAGAACACGCGAGCATCTCAGGTGAGCAGTGGCCGAACGTTTGAACCTGAGCGACATGGCACTGACGGGGCTCCACAGGCTTGCGATAGCTGTCGACAACTGAAGGCGAAGTGTGACGAGACCAAGCCATGTAAGACATGCAAGGAAAAAGGCGTCGAGTGCAAATATCGCGATCCCGTGCCAAAAGCGTAAGTCTTTGGTATTCTTGCGCATTTATAATCTGCTAAAACTTGGGTAGCACCGACAAGGCGCAGGCCGATATACTCGATGGACTCACCACGGTCCAATCAACATTGGCAACGCTCATGGAGCACATTAACCATTTCGATCGGCGCATGCTAAAAATCGAGACGTTGTTGCCCAAGACATTGTCTCCGGTGCAGATGAAACCCGAGCCGGCCATGGAAGAGGAATACAAGCGCGCTCCCTCGCCCTACCCCAACGGCACCACGGCAAGCATCGAGCCTTACTACCCTTCCAATGACGTTCCTCGAGACCATCCGTCCACCTCCGACCACCATCCGTCGCGACTGGTGGAAGACGACATTGGAGAAGTAGAACCCGGTCCGCCAGTCCCTCCCGGCGAACCTGCCATCCCGATCAACCACACCACTCTGGCCAGTTTGCTCTTGGAGTGGCCCTCGATCCGCGAGCTCACGAGACACCACCTCGAAAAGGAGGGAGTTCGGTACATCAGCGAATACCCAATCAGCCAGGAACAGAACAGGGGCGTGTTGATTGTGTATGGACGTGGCGAGGACTCGCACCGTTCCCGATACATTAAAGAACATACGGATCATGGAAACCTCGACATGGCCGACGACTCGTCGGACATTGGAGCCTCTCCATCGCCAGCCGCCGATTGGGGCCAGCTCGGTGGTCTGAGTCCTGGTGATCAAGTAGATTACAGGGGTGGTGTTTTGGTGGATGGTAACCCCGACTTCTCTGAAACGAGGGTGTGGATGTATGTGGAGAGTTTCAAGGAGCACATTCTGAATATGCATCCCATCATCCAACCCGCCATGCTCGACTACTGGGTCCGGCATTTCCTCGACACACTCCCCGCCTCGCAGCCTCGATCCGCCAAACCGCCAAACTCCAAGTCGGTGTTTGCCGTAGTGCCCCCTGGCTCGCAGACTTCGACACCCACGGAGACAACGGGCGGCAAGAGAAAGCGATCGCCTGGCTTTGACGGATCCGAGCCTCCAACTCCGGCGCCCGGACGAGCTGGTCGGCCGGACCGCTCGATTCACAGCGCTGTGGTTCTTACGATCCTCGCGCTAGGAAAGGTTTGCTTGCACCGGGAGAATGTGCCCGACGTGGTTCACTCGGCAGATACCCTGCCTCACGGCAGCCCGGTCAACCGTAATGGAGGAATCCCAACCTCGCCCAACCATGGCTCTCCGCCGGCCATGTCCAATCACTCGCACTCGTCAGGGCTGCAGTCTCCGAAGGAGCAAGAGCGAGGCATTCACAGTCGACGGTCGTCCATCCACGGCATCACAAACTCGCGTTCCGGATACAACCTGAAGAAGAATTATGAAGTGATTCCTGGCTTGGAGTACTTTGCGTATGCCACGGATATTCTCGGCAACCACACTGGCGCGTACAACAACATGAAGAATGTCTACGCCAACATCTTTGCTGGCTTATATCACGGCCAATTGGGAAGGCCAATGGAAAGCTTTGCATTCATCCACAAGGCCAGTCACAAGTTGCAGGTCATTCTGAGGCCGTAAGTTCACCTCGGTTGCCAGATTTTGCGTATACTGACTGTTGATCAAGGAGCTTGGATAAAATGCGGAGAACCAAGCAGAGCGGGCAGCTCATCCAGGAGTCCAGATACAACAACTTGGCCCTGGCTTTCTGGACTTGCCTGCAGCTCGAGAGGTAAATAATCCTTCTTAGTTGGGTGGATGATGAAGCTGACCAAAACAGTGATCTTATCGCGGAGCTTCAACTTCCACCATCGGGCCTCCTGTCGTATGAGGACGACATGCCCCACCCCAACATGAGTCTTCTCGAGGGATACAACCAACGGATCCTGGACAGCTATCCCGGACAGCTGTACCTCCGAACGCATCTCAACAGCATCCATCGCATGTTCTATGCTCCTGAAGACCCCAACAAGAAGGGTGGAAAGGAGCAATTCAGAAACGTCGACTTGGTGTCGGATGCCGTCTCGGGAATGCACTGGGTAGCCCCGAGCTTCGCCTTTAAGGAAGATGACCCTCCGGCCGAGGACCTTCTCTCGGCCAGACTGCGGGCAAAGTACTGGGGCGCCCAGGTGATCACGTACCGACCCTTTGTGCGACAGATTCTGCATTTCTCGCACTCTATCAAGAACCACCCGTCGAGCCCCAACTTCCCCACGGTCAGCTCCGAGTTTCGCCAGGACGTGATCGCTCCCAAGATTCATCCCAACACGAGATCGCATAGCGACCTCGACCCCAGCGTGGTTGAGCTTGCCAGCAAGGGAATCAAGGCGCTCATTGAGAGCACTCGGGCTTTCCATCGCCTCGGCGACAAGCGGCCAATCATTACCAATGTCTTTGGTACAGCGCATGCGTACGTCTTCCGACGCATTTCTGTTGTACATTGCTAACAAGTTCGCAGGCAATGGGGAAATCTGCTGGTCCTTTCGGCCGCTTTCAGGGACCCGGTCCTCCACAAGTATGTCGACGAGCATCTGCTGCAGACTCTCTTCCACAAAACGATTGCCTTCTTGCGACAGTCAGCCACCATGACCAGTTCCCTAAAGATCGATCAGCACATCTTGGAGGGAATCCGGGGGGATCTATTCCCAAGCGTCGACCCCAGGGCGAGCTCGAGCTTGTCCAGCTCCAGCGTGGCCGGATACCACACTCCTCGACCTACCTCGATGGCAGCACCGCCCATGGTGCATCCAATGAATGAGCAAGCCCACGGGCGAACACCCTCGCTTCACCACGATCAGCCGCACTCACGAACGCCAGTGCCTCTTCACGAACAACAGCACCATGGGCGGATGAATGAGCAGCCTCACGCACGAACGCCGCTCTCTCACCACATGCCATTGACGCCCCACGGGCAGTAACGAGGCAGACACTTGAGTTTGCCATATATATTTTCTTACTTTTACCATCTAATCATCATGATGACGGCGTTTGGATAAACGGTTCAGTCAAATCCATTTTGTTTTCCAGCAACAAAACAGAGCGACGTGGCTCGACGATGACGGGCAGCGGCACCCACGTCCTCTGAGAATAGAGCAAATACCCTTCCTGCATTGTCGACTCGAGAATGGGTGGCCAAACGAGCGTGGCCGCCCGCCCGGCTATTGTATCATCAGCGACGGCGCGTGGCAGAAGACGAAGACTTTCGGGTGCGAACCCGACAGCCGGTTGTCTCCCTTGGTGCATGTAAATACAGTCATGGTTATTTAGAGGGATGGCAGCCAATTTCTTTTTTGTACGGGTTGCATTGGCGGGCATTTGTGATGAGTTTTTTTTTACCATTTTTTTACAGGGGGGGGGGGGGAACACAGCAGAGCGACGAGGCCAAAAGCAACCCTTCCTGGAGGTGGGCATATTGGATACTATAGTATTGGTAGTGACGGTGATGAGACATGGCTGAGCCAGCGGATGGATGAGAATTGATAGACGTTGCACGGTATTTGCTTGGGACGTGAATTTGCTTGATGGAATGTGATGGCCAAGGACGTGTGAGGCAATCAAGTGAAAACTCGGGCGGATTGGTGGAAGAACTCGCATGAAGACGAAGAGGAATATCAGATGAAGACAAGATTAAACGGCCACGTCATTCGCACCCCCCGTGGTCGATTGTGGCATGTCGAACAGTCTATCCCGTGCCAGGCAGTCTCTTTTCTCTTCTTCACGAACCGAGTCATTCGCATGGGTTTTGGTTCAGGGGGGGGGGGGGGGGGGGGGGGGT